>JASDQU010334755.1:5048-17743 GCA_032191745.1 Picea mariana
AAGGAAACCCGTAAAGGGAGAAAACCTCTTCTTCTTCGAAATGATAGGCAGTCTTTTAAGTTCTGTACATCATCTATAATTGAGCACCAACTCAATGTGAGGCTACTACCTCTATTTTACAAGCTCCAACTTGTTTGAGAGCACCAACTCTCTGATTTCTCTAGCACCCACTAGAAGGAAGCAACAACTCCCTAAGTGTTCCAGCACCAACTGGATGGAAGCACCAACTTCCAGTCATACAGGCACCAACCTGTATAACAGAGAACCATTGTTCTCCCTTGCACCACCCTGCCACCATGGTTTTTCTAGCTGCAACCAGATGGAAGCTACAACTCCCTGTGTTCAAGCACCCACTTGAACCCCTGAGGACAACAGTCCTTCCTAGCACCAACCTACCTCCCTGATTATAAATAAATGATAGAATAACCAACAACACAAATAAATCAATTCTTACCACTTCTTCTCTATTCTGTAAATCTGGTCTGCTTCTGACTGTTCTGCAATTCTTTTCTTCCTCTGTCTATTCTGCAATTCTGCTTTGCTTCAAGATGTTCTGCAATTCTTCTCTTCCTCTGTCTCTTCTGCAATTCTGCTCTGCTTCAAGTTGTTCTGCAATTCTGCTCTTGCTTCTATCTGTTCTGCAATTCTGCTCTGCTTCAAGTTGTTCTGCAATTCTGCTCTTGCCTCTGTCTATTCCTCATCTGTTACTCATCTCTGAGTTTTATCTCACACTGCGCATACTGTCGGTTTCACACTGTACATACTGTAATTTTCCCTTTCTTACAGTTCAACTCATTTTTCATTCAGAACGACCAACCATACATAGTCGTCTCATATCTTCTTTTATTCACACACGCCTCAGCAACTGAATCGCCAACCGATCAAAAATCATGAATCAGTTTTGCTAACTGAATCGTAACTGATCAATTAACTGTGAGGTGAAACAGTAGCCCTCCGATCATATTCGAATTCACCTGCACCGTTGGATTACAAGAAACAAAATGTCTTTCGCATTTCGTATTTCGGCAATTCGCGATAACGCATGTCGCAAATTCCTGTTGCGAAGCATCTCAACTCTCCAAGTCGCGATCCCTGAAATGGATCCAGATCAATGGTCCACAAAACTTCATAATCTGATCCCTTCTTTTCCTAATCGAACGGCTGATGAGATTTCAGCGTTTTTCCCTTCGAGTCTTCGAGACTCACAATAGCCCCTTTCGGCATTTCGCGATTTTGGCAATTCTTGTGATGAGATATCTTGACGCTCCATGTCGCAATCCCCGAAACTCTAAAACTCCATGTCGCGATCTCCGAAACTCCATGTCGCAATTGATTTCTGTGGTGAAGTGTTTCGACACTCCAACTCCTGGTAACCGAAACCTACACCAAAAGGTGTTTTTCGCATTTCGGCATTCATGTGGTGAAGAGTCTCGACTCTTGACTCCTCCAACTCCCGGTATCTGGAACTTCGAAATGGAGTTATTTCCCGGTCTGCGAAACTCTTTGTTGATGTGCCTGTTTCGGGATTTCGGCATTTCGCATTTCGCGACTTCGGGACTCCTGTGATGAAGAGTCTCGACTCTCAACTCCTCCAACTGTCGGTATCCGGAACTCTGAAATGGAGTTATTTCTCGATCTGCGAAACTCTTTGTTGATGCGCTTGTTTCAGGATTTCGGCGTTTCACATTTCGCGACTTCGGGACTCCTGTGATGAAGAGTCTGGACTCTTGACTCCTCCAACTCCCGGTATCCGGAACTCCAAAATGGAGTTATTTCCCGGTCTGCGAAACTCTTTGTTGATGTGCCTGTTTCGAGATTTCGGCGTTTCGCATTTCACGACTTTGGGACTCCTGTGATGAAGAGTCTTGACTCTTGACTCCTCCAACTCCCGGTATCCGAAACTCCAATTTCCCGATCTGCGAAACTCCAAAATGGAGTCTTTGACATGCTCTGATCTATCGCATTTCGGGATTTTCTGCCGTGAGTTGCTTCCTTGACTCCTGGATTTTACGGTTCTGATCTTGCCATGCGATCATCGTTGCGCTACTGGTCTTGCCACTTTCTCTTGTTCATCATCGTCAGGCTGAACTTGCCATCAATGACAAACAAATACTCTGCCTTCTGTCTGCCCGTAATAAATATGCCAACAAAGGTTGCATTGAAAACTAAGGTGCAGCACACCCTCTAGAAAGGCACCCATAAGTGAGACACTACAACCCCTTGTATGTCATGAACACCATGCCCAAAAATTTCCCCCCCATCCATGACAGCTCATCCACATGGCTTAGAAAGAGGTCCCTCGGGAAACACCCCTAAACTTGAGGTACGATTCACCCAATAGGTCATTTTGTCAACCACCCCATAACAAAACTTGGCAAATTGCATAAGGTCTTTGAGCATTGGTTTATTTTGATGAGGTGGTTTGGATGTACATGCTTAGATGGCTCTTTTATTGATTTGATTTACTCATCATGATGCATTTGACTTGAGATCCTTCGAGGGAGTATGCATTTGTCTTTGCAAGACCTAGTTGGTGGACAGTTTTGGAAGAACAAACCTAGCTTGGGCTTCCATGGGGCTTGAAGCCCACAGGTCGGATACCAAGGGCCCACACTCTTAATGACGATGACATGCCTTTGGAGGCCTAGAGGACACCTTGGAGGATCTTTCCCACCCCCTACATGCCAAACAACTTGCTTGAAAGGGGAAAAACATCACCTTTTGGGGGGTTGACATCACCTAGGGCTAGAGTTTGGAGGTGATGATGGACACTTGGCACATTTTGAAGGGAGAGGCCCATGAATTGTGGAAGAAATGTCTTGATTGAAGACTATTGGCCTTTGGAGGCCTAGCCTTTCCTTCTCCAACTCAATGACTTGACCAAAAGTGCCAAACGTTGCCCAAAAAGAGGGTGACATCATGTTTCTAGGGTTTGTTTTATGTGCAAAGTATGAATTAAATAATATTATTTTTGTAAAGGGGCAAGATAAGGGTTGTTGACCCCTTTTCTTTTGATTTACCCTAAGTTTTGTGGACAAACTATTTTTAGAGGATTTGTATAAATAGATATCATCTCTATTTCATTTTTCATCATAGCTCTCCCATTGTGAGAAGACTAATGGCTTAAATTTTCACTAGACTTGAGCATTTTTTGTATCTCTCTCTCTTGCAAATGAGTTTTGGTGTTATCTCTTGGTGAATGGATGAGGCTAAGTGGTGCGCACCTGTTGGAGGCTTATTTACTTGCTCTTGAATGGTGAATGCTTGGTGAACTAGGGTTTGATCTTGCATCTTTCTTGGAATTGGTAAGAAAAATCTGCATTTGTTAGTTCTTTCTTTCTTGCTACAGCCACTTGGCTGTCATAAATATACTCTGAAAACTTATCATAACAGCCATCTAATACCACTAAAAGTTGTGCTAAAGTGTTGAAAACTTATCTACATCTTTTATGATTTATAGCTCAACTAATCTTTGATGCTTTTTAAGTGGTTTAATCTGTAGTAATTACTTGATTTCATTGCTAATATATATCTTTGTTTACTACTGCAATTAGGGACAGCAATCTTAACTTGCTTGTCCACTTAACATATTACGTGCATACTTGCCTTTTCTTGTGCCATGGGAAGGTACAAACACTTTTCGTGGGTACCCAAAGACTTGGCAACCATAAACCACTTCCAAGATGTGCCATCAAAGCCATCTCCCACATAGCAACTTGACCTATAGGGGCATTCATCTCATCATCTCACTTTCCGTCTCCTTTCCCCCTAGGGTCACCGGGATTCCCCCCTTGAAGTGATTACTTCATCTCTAAAGTGACGGGAATACCTATCTAAGGTGACAGTGGGTATGTGTTCTCTTAGTTGTCGCCATATTGTGGTTTGGGTCGGGCTTTGCCCAACCTACAACTTGCACGATAACATTTTGGCGTTGTTGCCGGGGAGGATTTTGAATCCTCTTTCGTGCCCTAACGACACTTTGGCAAGCTACCATCCCAAAGCCTTTACCCCTAGCTTGACTCACAACTCCACTTGAAGGAAATTTACCCTTCCACCCTTGATGAGCTCTTCTTGAAGCTTATATGGCGACTCCACCTTCCCAAGAACCCACTTTTCCCTTTTTCCCTTTTTCATCCTTTGATGAACCTTGACCTCATGTGACAACTCCATTGAGTTACCTTTTCGGTCAATGGAATTATGGCACCATGGTATGAACCCTCGTCCAGAACTTGTCAAGCCTCAAGGAGGGCACTTTTCCAGATGGAAAAATAAAAGGTTGCTAATAAAATTGTTGAGGAATTGATGAATCGTGTAAAAGAGTTATTCCAAAAATCTACGGAAGAACTAGCCCTTGAAGATGAAGAAATGCTTGACGCACAGATGTATGAAGAAAGTTACCAAGAAGATCCCAATGAAGTTTCTCATGTTGAAAATCCGGACAGGACACTTGATGAAGATAAAGTGCTCCGGAATGGTCCTCTTGATGAGACATCGTGCCATTCTCGATCATACTTGTCACTTTCCACACTTCATCCCCTCATCTTCTAACCTTTTGGGATTTTCGGGTGTACTAACCCAAGGAGTTGTCCCTCATTTCATGGGAAGAAGGGGTTGAAGGCCCAAAGGCTTATAGCTGGCAAAAGATAAAAGCCAAATGTTAACCTTCTAGATGCTCGCCCAGGGATCCCGAGGGCAATGAAATGTCTCTCATAAGAAACTAAGGGGACTCGTGAAAAATAACTAATAACAAAATGCCAACTAAGGTGGAGCATGTGTGGGCACTGTTTTTAATGCTTAGGTAGAAGCCCCACACGTGTTCAACTTGGGGAAGCACGATGTGACCAGGGTAGAGTCAAGATGGGCACAATTTTTCATGCTTAGGTAGAAGCCCCACCTTGGCTTCAACCTAGAAACATCTTAAAAAGAATAAAAGGAAATAAATAGGCTTGGAAAAAGGTTGCATTATACAATTTTCCAAGTCTAGGTATGGGAGGATCATCATTACCCCCTATTAGGTGTCAGTACCCCGACCAAGAAGTATGACCCAAGGAACCCCTCAAGGAGTATGTGCAATGATGGTGATATGGATTAGGGTTTACTTCATGGGGTGGATGTCATTAACATGCAAGGCCGTGTATAATAGTCATCCTCATGAGCGCATCTGTATAGGGAGCGCTTCTACAATGAGGTACCCTTTCCTCGGCATTGTGTCTTTCCAAACCCCTAGTTGCCTTTTTCTTTATAGCTTTAACCTTTTTTGGCTTTTGACATTTGATTTGCTAAGTCCTTTCATAAGATATGCATTCATTGCATAGAACTTTGGGTGATGGCCTCTTAGCGAGGGGGTAGAGCTCATGCTTCTTTCTTTCTTGGTTTGTAATACTTTGCTTTTCTTGTTTGCTTCTTTGCCCCACATTTTGGGTTAGGGATTTTTCTCTTTCTATATCATTTTTTTTATAAAGTTGCATCGACCTCGGGCTTCCAAGCCCCTTCTTCTCATGGGAATATGAAGCACAGACCCTTTTGGGATACATGTAAAAACCAGCACAAAAGAAAGGACAACGAATAGGTGATAGATGGAATGTTTTATTCGTGGCAAGGGATATGGACACATTACCCCCAATAAGGCCCCCGGGTAATACAACTTTGCCCAAGAGTGATAACACTTGACTAGAAGATGATAATGACCACCAAGGTGAGACAAGGCAAAAAGCATAACTCCAAAGCATCATGATTCATTATCCAATTCAACCCATGATCACCATTTTAATGCCTCAATTATTAACACTGTCACTCAATATAAAGTGTTAGAACGATGTACCTGAGTATGTAAATGCACCATGTAATATAAGTGAGTGATAACCAACACAAAAGAAAGGATAATGGATAGGTGATAGATGGAATGTTTTATTCGTGGTAAGGGATATGGACACATTACCCCCATTAAGGCCCCCGGGTAATACAACTTTGCCCAAGAGTGATAACACTTGACTAGAAGATGATAATGACCACTAAGGTGAGACAAGGCAAAAAGCATAACTCCAAAGCATCATGATTCATTATCCAATTCAAACCATGATCACCATTTTAATGCCTCAATTATTAACACTATCACTCGATATAAAGTGTCAGAACGATGTACCTGAGTATGTAAATGCACCATGTCATATGAGTGAGTTGAGTTGAGCATGTAATGGAAGGCATTGTTGAATTTTAATGAAGATTTGTACCTTGGACAAGTGGTTCCTATGGGTTTTTAATCTTTTACCTAGGAATGTGGTCCACAACTTAAAAGTGGGTCTTTTTCATAAAGTCACTTTATAAGTGGTAAAGTGAACTTTAAATTAGAAAGTGAAAAGTGACTTNAGATGGAATGTTTTATTCGTGGTAAGGGATATGGACACATTACCCCCATTAAGGCCCCCGGGTAATACAACTTTGCCCAAGAGTGATAACACTTGACTAGAAGATGATAATGGCCACTAAGGTGAGACAAGGCAAAAAGCATAACTCCAAAGCATCATGATTCATTATCCAATTCAAACCATGATCACCATTTTAATGCCTCAATTATTAACACTATCACTCGATATAAATTGTTAGAACGATGTACCTGAGTATGTAAATGCACCATGTCATATGAGTGAGTTGAGTTGAGCATGTAATGGAAGGCATTTGCGGGCAACTGTTTGTGGAGAGTTCGGAATAACATCATCGGATCTACTATCTGAAAAGTGGATCATGGAGAAAAATTTCTCCTCTAGTTACTCCTAGAAGTGAGGGGGTAACACACTTCAAATTTCAATTTCAGAAAGTACACCCACATTTTCCTACTATAGTCATCAACAAATAGAAGGAAATACCTAGCACCATTAACTGATGTTGCGTTCACTAGTCCACAAACATCTGCATGAATCGGCCAAAGGATTCTCTATGCTCTCCAAGCTTTTTCTTCATCAAATGGTGCTCGGTGTTGCTTCCTTGCCTAGCAAGCTTTGCATACACCCTGAATTTGTTGATGGATATCAGGAAGTACACCTACCAAATTCTCTCGAGCTAAATGAGAGAGGTCGATCAAGTTAAGATGCCCATACCTCTAATGCCAAGTGTATGAATGTTTGATGCACTCTTGGATGCCAATGCATTCTCCCTGACCTATCCAATGTCAACCAATCTGAAGAGTCCATCATCCTCCACAGTAAGAGCAATAGCTTTCTTGGTCTCTTTGTCAACTGAGCAGCATTTGTGACTGTTGAAGTTGACATCTAGATGGGGGCATTGTGTCATAATCTGACTGACAGTAGATTAAGCGCCATGCCTAGCACATAGTACACATTCAGGAAAATCAACATTTTCCCTCCAAAGAAAATTTGCGCATTCCCTTTTCCAACTATCATGTACTCTTCCCTATAGCCAAAGATCACTAAATACCTGGAGGAACAAGCAGTGTACTTTGTGAACCAATCCCCCCTATTGGCGAAGTGTCGTGATGCACCTGAATCAATGTACCAAGCGGATGACCTGAGCTGATCTGTTGGTCGTTTGGCCATGAATGCATAGAAGGTTGATTCCTTCTCCTTTGTATGCTTTGCAACATGAGCCTTCTACTAAATCCCTCCTTGATTGGTTTTCTAATCAACCAACCTCTTTGTGCAATGTTTCTTCATATGGCCCACCTTTCCACAATAGTGACATGTGATGTTCTTATGACTCTTGGTTTGCTGCAAAGGATTGTTCTAAGCCCTCTGTCTCACTACCGTTGCCAAATTGTTTCTTCCATCTGTCTTGTTGTAAGAGCATATTGCATATCTCAGCAAACTTTAGGTCAACATTCGCATTGGTGATGTTCAGGGTCTCAATAAAATGATTGTAAGCACATGGTAAGATTTTCAGTGTGATTACGACCATGTCCTCTTCTTCCATCTTTCGACCAATGGAAAACAATTGTTCTTTGATATCCTTGATCTTCAGTGAGTGCTCCTATAATGATGTACTCTCATCCATCATGATGAAAAACAACATATTCTTCAGGAATAATGCTCTTCCCTTGTCCGAAGTCTCATACAACTTTTTCAAATGCTTCCAAATCTCTATATAAGTCTTCCCTGTCTGGACCTCAAGAAGCATTTCATCTGTCACAAACAATTTAAGCAAACATTACTGCTTCTCTATCTCACTCATCAGACTTGTCCTGGTCTCTACCCATAACTTGTGGTTGGGTATCATTACCTAGGACAAAAGCAACCAAGCACCTGTAATCAAATATGGCCAACATACATTGCTTCTATGTGATGTAGATCTTGCCAGAGAACCTCTAGCTGCCTTCCAGCATGATGTTGGGTAAAGAGGCCATTAGTACAAGTCACAAATGCAGAAATAGAGAATGAAATAGAATAAAATGTTGAAAATATATGTTCTTCCCTACTTAAATCTACAATCGTGGAATTAAAACACCTGGATACTGGCTCTAAACAGCGGTAGTAGCCACATATCGCAGAAAAACTAGCAAATCTCTGATAAATTTAGCTTTTAAAACAAAAAATAAATCAATTGTGGTTTCTAATGATCAAAAAYCCTTTTGGTCTTTGATGTGTCATGCTAGTGATCCCTTGATCTGTCTCTACTAGTAGCAGTCTCTAGGTCTTTACACTCGCACAGATTCTGTGGCACCCAAACTGTTAAGATCACAAGAGTGGAAACCTTGTATTTCAAAGGCCCGAGACTCTTAATACAGCTTCGAGAATGCTAGGCTCTGATACCATAATATGATAACACGAACACATAAGAAAACCAACATTGCATACATAATGAAAAAGCGAAAGCTCTCTTATAAAGGGTTACAAACTAGTTGAGTCAATCCACTTTATGAATGTGGGATAAGACCGAAAAACACACTAAAGTGAAATAAGGCATAAAAGCATAAACTAGCCTAAAGTCGAAGTGACTTTATTAATGCCTATGTCTAATATGTAATTGACCATTATAAATCTGATATTTACTTTAACACCCTTGTAGTCCCTGCTTAGACTAGTCACTTTTTCCTTTGTCTACACTAATAGTTGTAAACATACCTTTGAAGGTAGTTGGAGTGTATATGTGAGTTTTGTGTTCCATAGGTTAATGATTAACTTGCAATTCAAATAGCTGATTAAGGTTTTGACCTTAGAAAGCACATAAGAGATCCAAACTATAGTTCCCAGTCTACTAATATGTTAGCTCTTCTAGCATGGGTTGGGAGAGGATGTAAAACCTTGTATTGTACTTGATGTATCTTTTGTAGTTCTGTAATATAAGACTCAATTTTTTCACCAAAAATACTAGTGCTTTTCTAGTTTTTTCCCATATCCTGATTTAAGGCTGTAGCATGATGACAGTTGCAAGTGGCATTTTACTTTTGTCCCTTAAGTATAAATGTAATTTGTATTTTTTGCATGCATATTGCACCATCATATGCCATGGCATATATGATATGCCCTAGGGTGGTGTTTAAGTTGGAATGAACTGGAGAAATGGCATTATTGGTAGGGTCCATGCTGGTCACATGAAGACATGGCTGGTGAAAATGGTAGCTAACAGATTTATATATGTGTGAAAATTTACCGTGAACATTATTCTAGACAATCGCCTAGCATTACATCATCGCCACATTACCTTAATGAACAATGCATGTCTTATTGCAGATGGGAGTGACAGACAGATGCAGTAAAAAGAAAAATTCCTAAGTACTTAGACTTATCCATGATACCTTGTACTTTTTCATTTTCATTTTTTCCCCGAATTCTTGCTTCAAAGAGTAGCTTTCAGCCTTTTTGTCTGACCCAGGTCCTGTAATGATACCAGCAGAACCATATAAATGAAAGAGATGAGATGGTAAAGTTGCTTCAACAAAAGAATTTAATCTGATCCTTACTGTACAAATAGAATATACTGAAGAATTGGAACATCCAAGTAGAACCAAAACCATTAGTAATCAGGTACAAGATAAGATATTTTAATTAATGTACACAGGAGTGCAAAACCAACCCATATCACTAATATACAAGAATATTGCCTCTTTATTTAAGTTATTATAACCTTAAACTCTTATACACTTCCCTGTCTATGAACCCAAATAAGCACCAAAAATATCAAAACACCTTGGACAATAGTTTCATAAATGTATATGGCCTACCACACAAATGAAATAAGCAGCATGATTTAACAAATGACATAATATCAGTCAGATACAGAGATATAATCACTTCTTTAAGCCAAGTACGGCAAAGGGTTCTAAGGTACACGGTGTCTATAATCTAAAATTATAAATAATACCTAAAACAAAATCTAAGTGACTCAGTTAATTGCTTAGTATGTGGTCATCCAGAATCAGTGAAACGTGTTATTTGGGACTGCAAGTTTGCAAAGATTTGTTGGAATTATGTACAGGATTAGCATTCAGCCTTGTTTCAAGGGAAAGTTCATTTGCTGGGCAGCATTGTTTTGAGACTCCTGCTACTTAGTGATTTCTGCTTTTTCAGAAATCTGTCATTGCCTTAGAATCATTGCTTTGTTTACTATTTAGAGGTTAAGATACAAGTGCTTTTGCCAATGGGATCAGTTCGTTTCAATCATTTTGTCACGTTTGATGGGAAGAGGTATGTATGCAATTGTCAGCTAAAGGATATCTTATAGGAAAAGATGCTTAAGAGTTAGATGCTCCAGCGTATTCCTATTTTATTTCTGCCCAAGTACTAAGTAATGCTGAGGAAGAGGATATGAGTCATCTTTATATATACCCATCTGCCTTTATTTTCTATTTTATAAATTTACTTCTGTTAATATAAGACATTTTTTCCATAAAAATAAAAAATAAATAAAATTTTAAACCCAAAAAAAAAATCTCTAAAAGTTGATTCACTTTTCCAGTAAACCACAAAATACTACAAGAAAACAGAAACACAAGAATAAGCTGAAGTACAAATGATCTAAGATCGGTAGCATTCTTTAAAAATGGGACAATTAGATAGCAATGGAAAGAATTTAATTAATTTGATTAAAACTAAAAACATTTTAAATGCACTCCTTCCGCTATAATGTGTGATAAAGCATATCACACCTGCTTTGTTGTCCATCCAAATGTATCTCCKCTTCTTACACATCAGTTTTCTTTTTCATTTCCAAATTCCAAGTATTGCAAGAATTTAATGTATCAGGTTTAAGACTTAAAGTTGAGTAGAAATTCCCAGGCTTTTACATTCYATGAGCACCAACAGTATGGGCCAGTTTTCCCCCAAACTTTTCATTTCCAAGTATTTTGGGATTTTAATGTTGTATAGTACCATGTTTAAGATTTAAAAWTGAACACAGGTCCCCAGGTTTTTGCATTTCAAGTMCACAAAGAGCACAGACCAATTTATCCTCGAGCACAATACCTTTTTTTTCAAATTAGYATTTGAGTTCTTAAGTGCTAAATAAACATATAAGAAATAAACCAAAGAGAAACATTCACTGATGTCAATTACGAAGCAAGTCAAAATTTAAAAAGAGTCAGAATATTTGAGCACTATGAGACATGTTCTTGCTCTAAACTATAGCTGGCATTTTTTGGTGGTTGAAAGAGCTGATCCAAACACACACACACACAAATGAACTTCCACACAACCTTATTTGTCCAGAACAAACGACAATAGCCATCTTAATTTGGCCTTATTGTATATATTGACACCATTTTCGATTTTTCCATTAGTGACTATATATGGCAGTCAGCATTATAGGTAGCATGAAGTAGATCACCAAGATTAGTTCGGCTATGGTGATATGGTGTCCATTGCATGCAAAGTCATATGGTTCGGGTTCGAAATCGAGTTCATCAACGATGAAATTCGGTTCGAGTTCAAATTTCTCGATAAGATTCGACATTAGGTTCATCCATATACATATTTTCAAAATATAAATATATATATATATATATATATATATATATATAGTGTGTGTGTGTGTAGTGTGTGTGTGTGTGTGTATAATGCATAGTTGAAAAAACCTCCGAAAAATCGCGATTTTTTCCCGGCGACGAAAAATCGGCTGGAAAAAATCGCGAGTTTTTAAAAGTCAAATAAGTCATGACTTTTTCAGAAAAGTCGTGATTTTTTTGAGTTTTTTGAGTTTTTTTTTGTCATTTGTGTTTTTCGTTGTTGGAGAAGGAAGGAGAAGGACTTGACTCGGTCGAGTAGGTACTAGACCCCACCAACATGCAAGATTATTTTTTTTTAAAGGGTTTGACCAAAAACGCTGGCAATTAATTAATGGCAAGTAAAAGTTGGCATTTCCTTTATCTTTTCTTAAATTTATAACATTACCATTAATTGTTTCAGGATGTTTGAGTGGTTCCAACCTCATCGGACTTGATATGGAGAAAGTAGAATTTCATATCCCATTCAAAATCCAAAAGACTTAACAGTTTTCAGGATTTCAGGATTGGTAGGATTGCAACATTTTCATTGGATTCAATCATGTATAAGGGTATGGGATTGGCATTTAATCAAGAGCAACAAGCCCTTTATGTACCTCGATGTTGGTGCTATTGATTGTTAAACTTCTCTAACATGGCCTTAGCAAAAATGTACCTTTCACTCAAACCAAAATCATTGATTAGGCATGTTAAGCTTTTTCTACCATATTATAAGGCTTTGAATAGGTAGTTTCATCAAAATTGGGAG
>JASDQU010334757.1:0-11104 GCA_032191745.1 Picea mariana
ATGGGGGAAATCTAGTGCACACTAGCTTTCCTTCTTACACAAGAACAAGCACATCTCAAACAACATCATTCCATCGTCAAGGAAAGCTAGTGTGTGCTAGTTTTCCCTCTTGCACAAGCACAAGTGCATCTTGAACAACATCATTCCATCGTGGGGGAAAGGTTGTGCCTACTAGAACTCCCTCTTGCATAAGCATAAGCGCATCTCGAACAACATCATTCCACCATGGCAGAAAACTAGCACATGCTAGCTTTCTTTCCTGCATAAGCACAGAAACATCCCAAACATCATTCCACCATGGGGAAAAGCTAACATGTGCTAGTTTTCCCTCTTGCAAAAGCATAAGCTCATATCAAACATCATTCAATGTGGGGGAAAGCTAGCACGTGCTAGCTTTCCCTCTTGCACAAGCGCATCTCGAACAACATCATTCCACCATGGGGGAAGCTAGTGTGTGTCATATTTCCCTATTGCATAAGCACAAGCGCATCTCAAACAACATCATTCTGCCATGGGGGAAAGCTAGTGCGTGCTAGCTTTCCCTCTTGCAAAAGCACAAGCACATATCAAACAACATCATTCCACCGTGGGAGAAAGCTAGTGCGTGCTAGCTTTCCCCCTTGCACAAGAACAAGTGCATCTCGAAAAACACCATGCCACCGTGGGGAAAACCTAGCAAATCTAGCACGTGCTAGTTTTCCCTCTTGCACAAGCACAAATGCATCTTCAACATCATTCCATCATGGAGGAAAGCTAGTGCATGCTAGCTTTCCCTCTTGCACAACACAAGTGCATCTTGAACAACATCACTCCACCATGGGAGAAAGCTAGCATGCACTAGTTTTCCCTCTTGCACAAGAACAAGCGCATCTCGAACAACATAATCCAACCATGAGGCAAAATCTAGAGCATGCTAGATTTCCATATTGAACAAGCAGGAGCACATCTCAAACATCATCCCATCATGGGGGAAAGCTAGCATGCCCTAGCTTTCCCTCTTTCACAAGTAGGGGCAAATTTTAAAACATCATCCCACTTGGGGGAAAGGTAGCGCACACTATCTTTCCCTCTTGCACAAGAAGGAGTGCATCTTGAACAACATCATTTGTCCATGGGGGAAAGCTAGCACATGCTAGCTTTCCCTCTTACACAAGCAGGAGCGCATCGCGAACAATATCATCCCACTGTGGGGGAAAGTTAGTGCATTCTAGCTTTTCCTCTTGCGCAAGTAGGAGCGTATCTCGAACAACATCATCCCACCATTAGGTGTGGTAGCTTTCCCTCTTGCACAAGCAGGAGGGCATCTTGAACAACATCATCCCACCAGTGAGGAAATCTAGAGTGTGCTAGATTTCCCTCTTGCACAAGCACGAGCTCATCTCGGACAATTTTATCCCACCGTGGGGGAAGCTAGTGCATGCTAGCTTTCCCTCTTGCAGAAGCACAAGCTCATCTCAGAAAAAATCATCCCACCCTAAGGGAAATCTAGCATGTGCTATCTTTCCCTAATGTGCAAACACGAGCTCATCTCGGACAACATCATCCCGCCATGGGGGAAAGATAGTGCATGCTAGCTTTCCTTCTTGCACAAGCACAAGCACATCTCGAACAACATGATTCCACTGTAGGAAAATGATAATGCAATCTAGATTTCCCTCTTTCATAAGCACAAGTGCAAATGCATATTGAACAACATCACTCCAACCTAGGGGAAAGCTAGTGTGTGCTAACTTTCCCTCTTTCACAAGCACCAATGCATCTCAAAAATCATCCCACCATGGGGGTAAGCTAGCACATGCTAGCTTTCTCTCTTACACAAGCATATACGCATATTGAACAACATCATTTCAGTGCAGGTGGAAGCTAGTGCATGCTAGCTTTCTCTCTTGTACAAGCACAAGCACATCTTGAACATCATTCCTCCGTGGGGTAAAACTAGCGCAGGATAGATTTCCATCTTGTAGAAGCACAAGCGCATCTTGAACAACATCATTCCACTGTGGGGGAAAGCTAGCATGTGCTAGCTTTGCCTCTTGTACAAGCAAGTGCATCTCGAACAACATCATTTTAGCATGGAGGAGCTTGCACATGCTAGTCTTCCCTCTTGCACAAAAATAATCTCATCTTGAACAACATCATTCCACCATCAAGGAAATCTAGCGTGTGCTAGCTTTCCCTCTTTAACAAGCAGAAGGGCATCTCGAACAACATCATTCCACCGTGGAGGAAAGCTAGTTTATGTTGGCTTTCCCTCTTGCAAAAGCACAAGCACATCTCAAACAACATCATTCCACCGTGGGGGAATGCTAGTGCATGCTAGCTTTCCCTCTTGCATAAGCATAAGCACATCTTGAACATCATTTGACCATGGGGGAAAGCTAACATGAGCTAGTTTTCCCTCTTGCACAAGCACAAGCTCATCTCAAACAACATCATTCAATGTGGGGGAAAACTAGTGTGTGTTAGCTTTCCCTATTGCGAAATCACAAGTGCATCTCGCACAACATCATTTCACCATGGGGGAAAGCTAGTGCGTGCTATCTTTCCCTCTTGCACAAGCACAAGCGCATCTCGGAAAACATCATTCCCATGTTGGGGAAAGCTAGCACATGCTAAATTTCCCTCTTGCACAAGCACAAGAACATCTCAAACATCATCCCACCATGGGGGAAAGCTAGCACCTGCTAGCTTTCCCTCTTACAAAAGAACAAGCACATCTCAAACAACATCATTCCACCGTCAAGGAAAGCTAGTGCATGCTAGTTTTCCCTCTTGCACGAGCACAAGTGCATCTCGAAGAACATCATTCCACCGTGGGGGAAAGCTTGCGCCTACTAGCACTCCCTCTTGCATAAGCATAAGCACAACTCGAACAACATCATTCCACCATGGCAGAAAACTAGTGCATGCTAGCTATCTCTCTTGCACAAGCATAGGCACATCCCAAACATCATTCCACCATGGGAGAAAGCTAGCACGTGCTAGATTTCCCTCTTGCAAAAGCACAAGCTCATATCAAACATCATTCAATGTGGGGGAAATCTAGCACATGCTAGCTTTCCCTCTTGCACAAGTGCATCTCGAGCAACAACATTCCACCATGGGGGGGAGCTAGTGCATGTCAGCTTTCCCTATTTCACAAGCACAAGCGCATCTCAAACAACATCATTCTACCATGGGGGAAATCTAGTGCGTGCTATCTTTCTCGCTTGCAAAACCACAAGTACATATCAAACAACATCATTCCACCGTGGGAGAAAGCTAGCACGTGCTAGCTTTCCCTCTTGCACAAGCAAAAGTGCATCTCGAAAAACATCATGCCACCATGGGGAAAATCTTGCAAAGCTAGCACGTTCTAGCTTTCCCTCTTGCACAAGCACAAATGCATCTCAAACATCATTCCACTGTGGGGAAAAACTAGCACATGCTAGCTTTCCCTCTTGCACAAGCACAAGTGCATCTTGAACAACATCACTCCACTGTGGGGGAAAGCTAGCATTCGTTAGTTTTCCCTCTTGCACAAGCACAAGCGCATGTTGAACAATATCATCCAACCATGAGGGAAATCTAGTGCATTCTAGATTCCATCTTGAACAAGCAGGAGCACATCTCAAACATCATCCCATCGTGGGGGAAAGCTAGTGCGTGCTAGCTTTCCCTCTTGCACAAGTAGGAGCAGATTTCGAAAAACATCATCCCACCTTGGAGGAAAGCTATCACATGCTAGCTTTCCCTCTTGCACAAGATGGATTACATATTGAACAACATCATCCATCCATGGGGGAAAGCTAGCACATGCTATCTTTCCCTCTTGCACAAGCAGGAGCGCATCGCGAACAATATCATCCCACCGTGGTAGAAAGTTAGTGCTTTCTAGCTTTCCCTCTTGCGCAAGTAGGAGCACATATCGAACAACATCATCCCACCATTAGGCATGCTATCTTTCCCTCTTGCACAAGTAGGAGTGCATCTCAAATAACATCATCCCACCAGTGGGGCAAGCTAGCGCGTGCTATATTTTCCTCTTGCACAAGCACAAGCTCATCTCAGACAACATCATCCCACCATGGGGGAAGCTAGTGCGTGCTAGCTTTCCCTCTTGCACAAGCACAAGCTCATCTCGGACAACATCATCCCACCCTAGGGGAAAGCTAGCATGTGCTAGCTTTCCCTAATGTGCAAAAACTAGCTCATCGCGGACAACATCATCCCACCATGGGGGAAAGCTAGCGCATGTTAGATTTCCCTAATGTGCAAACACAAGCTCATCTCAGACAACATCATCCCACCATGGGGGAAAGCTAGCGCATCTCTTGCACAAGCATAGGCACATCTCAAACAACATGATTCCACTGTAGAAAAACGATAATGCAAGCTAGCTTTCCCTCTTTCATAAGCACAAGTGCAAATGCATCTTGAACAACATCACTCCAACCTAGGGGAAAGCTAGCGCGTTCTAGCTTTCTCTCTTGCACAAGCACCAACACATCTTAAAAATCATCCCACCATGGGGGTAAGCTAGCGCATGCTAGCTTTCTCTCTTACATAAGCATATACGCCTATTGAACATCATCATTTTGCTGTAGGTGAAACCTAGTGCATGCTAGCTTTCTCTCTTGCACAAGCAGAAGCACATATTGAACAACATCATTCCTCTATGGGGTAAAACTAGCACAAGATAGATTTCCATCTTGTAGAAGCACAAGTGCATCTTGAACAACATCATTCCATTGCAGGGGAAATCTAATGCATGCTAGATTTGCCTCTTGTACAAACAAGTGCATCTCGAACAACATCATTTTAGAATGGAGGAGCTTGCACATGCTAGTCTTCCCTCTTGCACAAGAATAATCTCATCCTGAATAACAACATTCCACCATCAAGGAAATCTAGTGTGTGCTAGCTTTCCTTCTTTAACAAGCACAAGTGCATTTCGAACAACATCATTCCACCGTGGGGGAAAGCTAGTTTATGTTGGCTTTCCCTCTTGCAAAAGCACAAGCACATCTCGAACAACATCATTCCACTGTGGGGGAAAGCTAGCACATGCTAGCTTTCCCTCTTGCATAAGCATAGGCACATCTCGAGCATCATTCGACTGTGGGGGGAAAGCTAACACGAGCTAGTTTTTCCTATTGCACAAGCACAAGCTCATCTCAAACAACATCATTCAATGTGGGGGAAAGCTAGCATGTGCTAGCTTTCCCCCTAGCACAAGCACATCTCGAATAACATCATTCCACCTTGGGGTGAAGCTAGTGTGTGCTAGCTTTCTCTATTGTGCAATCACAAGTGCATCTCGAACAACGTCATTCCACCATGGGGGAAATCTAGCGCATGCTAGATTTCCTTCTTGCAAAAGCAAAAGCGCATCTCGAACAATATCATTCCAGTGTTGGGGAAAACTAGTGCATGCTAGTTTTCCCTCTTGCACAAGCACAAGCGCATCTCGAACATCTTACACAAGCATATACGCATCTCGAACAAGATCATTCCACTGTGGGGGAAATCTAGCATGTGCTAGCTTTCTCTCTTGCACAAGGACAAACGCATCTCAGACATCATTCCTCTGTGGGGTAAAACTAGTGCATGTTAACTTTCATTCTTGCAGAAGCACAAGCACATCTTGAATACCATCATTCCATTGTGAGGAAAAGCTAGTGTGTGTTAGCTTTCCCTCTTTCACAAACACAAGCGCATCTCGAACAACATCATTCTAGCATAGAGGAAAGCTTGCACATGCTAAACTTTCCTCTTGCACAAGCACAAGCACATCTCAAACAACATCATTCCACCATTAAGGAAAGCTAGCATGTGTTAGCTTTCCCTCTTGCACATGCACAAGTGCATCTCGAACAACATCATTCCACCATGGTGGAAAGCTAGCGTTTGCTAGCTTTCTCTCTTGCACAAGCACAAGAACATCTTGAACAACACAATCCACTATGGGGGAAAGCTAGCATGTGCTAGCTTTCCCTCTTGCACAAGCACAAGCGCATCTTGAACATCATTCCATTGTGGGGGAAAGCTAGCACGTGCTAGCTTTCCCTCTTGCACAAGCACAAACTCATCCCACACATCATTCAACGTGGGGGAAAGCTAGCGCATACTAGCTTTCCCTCTTACACAAGTGCATCTCAAACAACAAATTATTTTCCAGAATGCCTAACCCGGCATTATCAATAGGAGAAATATCACCTTCATCACACTTGTTTTGTTCAACTTTATCTTGCAAATATGAGTTGTCCCTGCCACACCAATTCTCTACTTCTTCATTCTCAGACATCCATTCACTAGTTCATTTGGGTCAAATTCCGACGGCGCGTTCGTCGTAATTGCCACTTTCTATTGTCAGAAGAACGACAAACCTCGGATCCCCTCAAACGTCGTTTCACAGGACGTCTCTTTTCCGACGACAGAGTTTTCGTCTGTATTGCGACATTATATGACGCCACATGTCATCATAAATTGGATTCTCCAACCCCATATTGACGTCGTAAGACCGATGTCTATGTCGTGGCAAGAGCAACGTTTCAGACATGGCAAGAGTGACGTTTCAGTCGTGGCAATAGCAACGTTTCAAACGTGGCAAGAGCGACGTTTCAGTCGTGGCAATAGCGACATTTCAGACATGGCAAGAGCGACGTTTCAAACGTGGCAAGACAGACATTTCAAAGGTGGCAAGAGAGATGTTCTAAAGGTGGCAAGAGAGACATTTCAGAGGTGGCTAGAGCGACGTTTCAAAGGTGGGAAGAGAGACGTTCTAAAGGTGGAAAGAGTGACGTTTCAAAGGTGGGAAGAGAGACGTTTTGAAGGTGGAAAGAGCGACGTTTGAAAGGTGGGAAGAGAGACGTTCTGAAGGTGGCAAGAGCAATGGGATGAGGTATCAGCTCCGACATGGTGTGTCCTCTAGGCCTAGGAGAGGCTATGGATCTCAAACAGAATTGGATGCAAGGGATCAAAGTAGTTAATCAGGTGAGTTTTACAGAATTTGTAAAAGAATTGCCTGGTTTTGCCCTACTCAAACCATCTTAATAAAACTTTCTAATAGTCTAACCCTCTAAATGCAATCATTTTCCCTGCACTGTCATTGTAGTCAGCCTAGGCATTTAGGAAACAAAATATGCTACACAAGTTATTGTTATCTCTCCTCCATGTAGCCAAAGGAGTTAAATATCTAGGTTTTCAGTGATAACCAATCAAATACAGATTATGGCTATACAAAACAATAGAAGCCAGGGCTTCATTATGGTGTTTCAGATGGCTATCCAAGGGTGGCAAATTGGTTTTGGTCATGTCAGTGTTTGAAAGCATACCTATGTATTGGATGTCCATTGCACACATTCCTAGAGGTATTCTCCACAAAATAAGGAAAAAGTGCTTCAGTTTTTTGAGGATGAGAAAGAAACACATTGAATGAATACCCTGGGTAAAATGGCCTAGGATTGCTAAACCTAAATATGATGGAGGATGGGGACTCAAAAATATCTATTTTTTCAATCAAGCCTTAGCCACAAAAAGTCTGTGGAGACCTCTTTTCAATGATTTGTGATGAGAGATTATGAAGCATAAATACTTAAGAGGCAGATTTGTGGAACATTGGGTAGGGATGGAAAGGATAGAGGAAAAAGGCACATTAAATGTTTGGAAAGTCATGCTCAAAGTTTCTCCTCTTGTATGAAAATGGATTGCATGGGATATAGGGAATGGAAGAAAAAACAAGATTGGAGAGGATCCCTAGATAGGGTGTTGTGGAAATTTTAGGTTGTCTGGTCCATTACTTATCAAATTGCATAATCTAGATATTCATAATCTTCAAGATGTTGCATCTCCAAGATTAGGAAGATTTCAGGATTGGAAATCCACTGCGTTTTTTGGACTAGATGGGCATATGGCTAATCAATGGGATCAAATGTCTTATTGTTAAAACATGGTGCAATCAAGTTATATGATCAAGATGATGGAACTCAAGTTGTCCAAAAATAAAGCATCAAGGATCTTGACTGCAAAAACAGGGTATCAAGCAAGCATAGAGGAAGAAGTAAGGGGTGAAAAGCTCTGGTGGTGCAAAGTAATATGGAAATCAGATATCCCTTTAAAAATTAGAATCCTCCTTTGGTTGGCTCTAGTAAATGGGATCCCGACTTGGGGTAATGGTCAAAAGTGTAGTTGGCAAGGTCCCCACTAGTGTATATTCTACAAATCAAACAATGAAACAATTGATCATCTATTTGTCCAATGTTCCTTTTCAAAGTTAGTGTAGAAAGAAATTCTTTGAAGCACAAATGGATTGAATGATGCACATAAGTGGGATAAAGCCACTTTGCTGGACTGTTTTCAGAGTTGGTATAACGATAAGTCTCTAGTCAGTGATAGAATTTTACCTCGCTCTATGCTCTGGGGCCTATGGTTGTGTAGAAACAAGATGATATTTGAAGCAGGTGGCACATATGATCAGGTTCTCTAATGATGGAAGCTTGATGCCTCATCTTGAAAAGGCTGCTAATATCCCAAAAGTGATTGCTATTAATCAGGATATAGCTAGGAGATTCTTTAGCAGTAGATTCTTCAACCGTGTAAGCCAAGGATCCCCGGGTAATTGTGATGCAGGTACTCTCCTTTATTTAAATTCAAGCTATATGTTCTATTTTAAATATGGTGCTGGTATTGGCTCAAATAACAGAGCCGAGTTTTTTTCCCTCTGGATTCTATTAATAGCAGTCATAGATAAAGGACTTGGAAAGCTCCAAGCACTTAGGAATCTAAGTTAATTATATACTAAGCAAATGGAAGAAGCAGAATTGAAAATCTAGCTTTAAATCACATAAAAAATAGAATCTTGAAGTCATATCTTTCACTCATATCCTCAGAGAAGCAAATTCACAAGTAGATAAATTGTGTAAGGAAGCACTTTTCAGGCAGAAAGGAATGCTTGCAGAGCTGGATTTCAAGACCAATCTGTTAATTTCAAACTTCTTTGAACACTTTTTTTTTAATTCGCAATAACTTCTTTGGTGATCCAAGTGTTTGGATGAGAGGATTAATAGAAGGATTTGACTTATTAGAGGTCTAACATATTTTTTTATCGTGTTTATCGAAGGGTCTGTGTACAGATGATGTTCATCTGTAGCACTGGACAACACTTCTGGGTAGTCATGTTTAGGCATGTTTCACCCCGGAAGATACAACAGTAATGTGAGCCTTATCCAATCCCTTTTCCAAACAAGGATACTGAGTCTGACCGAGGAGAAGGACATCTATCTTGGTTGTCTAGCTATGACTAAAAAACCTACTTGTGACAACTCGACACTGGAAACGCCTGTCAACACCTATGCCCGAACTTCCCCGCCTGTGGAACTCCAACTTGTGTGATTTATTGGTTGGGTATCGCCAGTAATGTGATTTGGCGGAGAGGTTATAAGCCTTCTTATTAAGTCGTTGCCGGTTAGCAGCCTGCCCAGCATTCTTTTTAATCTCTTCCTACAGCATTGTTGGAACTCTAAGACTCAGAGGATCCTCGCAAAAGAGAATACCCAAAAACCATTTTGCACCAAATATATGGGAAGTTATTGGTTCGCATGACTATCATCAAGGAAGCCATTAATAACATCTTTTATTAGATTATATTCGAGACTAAAAGGCATAATGTAAAAGTAAAATTGCTGGAGATTCTGGACAGTATTATTAATGAAAGTCTTAAAGCGTTGCAAGCAATGGAAAGTTTGATTCTCTAAGAAATGCCCTACTGGAAACATTGGAAAACGACAGAAACAACAGGCCACTGGTTATGAAACTCAAGAAACTAAATTCAAGGGTGAAACAAATGGCTCTAGATCCGTGCAATGGGATGAAACCATTGTTATTGCTACTCCTGAAATCAGTTATGGGCTAATAGCAGCTACCTCTGCTACTCGTGGATATGCCACCGAATCAATTTAGACCACTGCTTATGCCTTCGCTTTGGCTGGTGGTTCTAGATGAACAGGCCAACCGTGTCACTCCACTAGAGGTGGTGAAATGGTTAACTCGTCTTTAATTTAATCAAATGCAACTACAGGTGCAACCTCGACTATATCAAGTTACACCTCAATAACAAAAATCTATTGCAAGGTATCAAATCTGGAAGATATGCAGGCTAGCGAGAACTGGCATCAAAGGCAGGGCATCTCTTTTCTTCATCAATGCACGCTTGATCCTGCCTTATTGTGTGAGTGAAGAAGGACAATGTCGATTGTCAAATTCTGGAATTGAGTGCAAGATTTTGATAGTACTCAAAGAATTAGCCCCGCTTTAGGTATAATAAGTAATTAGCTTGCAGCTGCAACAGGCTGTCGATGAATAGGATTAGATCAGACCAGATCATGGCATGATTACTATGAAAGACACATGGATGTGTGAGGAGCAAAGGTGGCAAGAAAATCTAGAATGACAATCTATCCCAACAAAAACTGGCAAAAGGATGTTCCGAAAATGGCAGGAAAGTAAGACAAGTTTTGCAACAAGCTTGGGAGAAGTGCCACACCATAAAAGATGGCTTTAATGTAATTATACAG
The DNA here is from genome assembly GCA_032191745.1 of Picea mariana. NCBI lineage: Eukaryota > Viridiplantae > Streptophyta > Pinopsida > Pinales > Pinaceae > Picea > Picea mariana. The sequence goes on from JASDQU010334757.1 coordinate 10,554, forward strand.
TGTTTGGCCATCAAAGAACTAGTTTCAAAGTTCAAAGCTTATAGACATACTATCACTTGAATTTGACAGTATTGATTGCATTAATATGTTAAATCTTTTTAAAAAAGTCTCACAAGTCTATTAAAATTTGGCAGTCTCCGGACTTTGCCTTCAAAGTTTTTTTAGAAGCACTTCATAAGTTCTTTTACAAATTCTTTTATTATCACAAGAACTGACAAGAAGCTTATTTATAGAACTAAGGAAGACATGAAGAATCCGTTTAAGATTAATATATTGGACTGCTAAACTCTTACCTTGGCATGGCAATTTTGTAGTAAAAGGATGGGATATACTTAACACAGAGAAAGTATGCACAGGATATTATGAAAAGGTTCATGATGGAGGAGAGTAAACCTATGGCTACACCATTTAAGTAAATCCTAAACTAAGTATTATTCTGAATCAAAGGATGTTTATAGCATATTATACAGGATTTTTGTTATAAGTATAATCTACTTAACTTCCAAAAGAGACCTGACATCAGTTTCTCAGTTGGTTTGGTATCCAGATTA
>JASDQU010334758.1:0-12344 GCA_032191745.1 Picea mariana
TAAATGATAAAGTATTGGAGAAATTTCTATTTATGGAAAGTGGTTAACCCTAAAATAAGGAAAATAGGTTAAGTGACCTAGAAATGGGTTAAGTGAACTAAAAATGGGTTAAGTGACCTAGAGGATGAAAATATAAATAAGATAGCAATGGTCTCTTGTAGATCATTTTTTTTCTGGATCAATGGAGAGCTTCTTGTGGGAATATATTTTGGAGTATTGATGGAGAGCTTCTTGAGCATTTTTGGTGTGGAACACTTGCGAATATTGAATATCTATAGGTTACTGAGGTAACCAAGGATATCTAAGCCTAAAGTCTGATGAAAGTGAAGAAAAGAAGGCCGAAATGCAAGGAAGGATAAATTCTTTTGATGGTGCTTTCTAAGGTATGTTATTTACAGGTCATCTCACCATTTTCTCTATAAATTTTTTTCTATACTGATTCAAATCCTAAAATTTCTATTCAAGTGAGAAAACATATCAAAGTATCTTTGTTTAAAAATTCAGCTTATGGGTCGTTGTATTTTGGGAGTTACACTCTGTGGAAAATAGGGTTTGTGGCTAGTCTTGAAACTAGTCAAAATCAGGTGTTTCGGGTAAAAATGTCATAAATTCTTCATAACAGATCCAAATTCTATGAGACAAAATGTGTTGGTTAGGGTACTATATGTAGTATTCTTTGTAATAGTTTCAGATCATTTCAGAAAACATTTTGTGCGGGGCACACTCTACAAGGTCGCTCTCTAGAATAAGCCAGAATTCAGCAAGGTATGCCATTTTTGCTATAACTCCTTTTTTGAGAGGTTCCAAGTAGTGCCACTTGGAAGAATTGCATAAAAAGCTGAAGAAAATTGTGTATCAGTTTCATATCTTTATTCATTATAGGTACAAAGTTATGATTATTTCAAGTTAGGGTTGTTGACTAATCCAAAACTAGTCATGGTTGCGACAAGCAGTTGATGAGTTGGCACATACATGAGGTGTATAGTTGATGATGGTGGTACATATTGATGAGTAATTATTGATGAATAGTTGAAACATGGTTTTTATATACTTGGTGCATGGTTGGATGCACTTGTTTATGGTACAGGTTGATTACAGGTTGTTTGGCATAGGTTGGTGCATGGTTGATGCTCTTGTTTATGGTACAGATTGATATCTGTTGAGGATTGTTGCCTAATCTCAGTTGGTGCTGAGAATGTAAGCTGAGTCTTTCATATAGAGCTGGTGCTCTTGTAGAGTTTTACTCTATTCAGTTGCTGCTGAAAACCCCCCGGATTGAAGTCCATAATAAAAAGAAAAAATGTACATACATCTTGTGTTCCTTATGTTCCTTGTGGAGATGATTTGTTGATGATATATTGCTGATATATGTTGCTGATATGTATTCACATCTAACTGATTATTAATAACAACAATGAGTAGTGAGTAAATGTTGAATGCTAACTAATGAGTTTTGTGTAAGAGGGAAATTTTGGGAAAAAGATCCCCACACTCATTCACCCCCCCCTCTAAGTGTGGTAGGTGTGTCCAACAGATGTCGTGGATATTGTAGTATCAGATGTATGTGTGTATTTAGGGTATTAGCCCTAATTTTGTACTATAAACACCATATTTTTTGAAATAAATAAAAAGGGATCTTCAACTTTACCTATATTTTACAATGTGTACATTGATGAGATGGTTTTCTTTGCTTTTAATTATGTGACAAATGCCAATACAAAACGAAATTAGCATAAGCATCAGATACATGATTATAACTCCTGGGAATGTGATAATATGTAATAAAATCAAACTGTCGTTCTAAAATATGTACGCGTAGTAATCAATGAACTAAAGTAGGATCACACACGCGGTAACTGTCGTTCAAATGAAATACTACTAACTGGGAATCCAGGTGAACTTCTAAATAACAAATACCATGTGAGATAGCATCACACAAAAGTTCTATAATGAAGTTATATTCGGCCACATTGTTCGAGGATGACCCTAGGAATACGCCACTTGAAGACACCAGTAGACCCTCAGGTGAGTAAACCACCCTAGCAAAGGAATCCAAGTTCCGTGTATGATGACTGGCCCCATCTGCGAATCCTAGGTAGATCAAAGACTCCGTTGACATATTCCAACAAAGGGAAAAGTCGATAAGCAAGATGAATACAAAAAGAAATGGAAAATATATATATACACTAAATTAGATTTAGTATACAAAGAGTTCCACCAAATCTTGGGGCTCAAGCATAATATGTTTTCAAGTATATCATATTTCTGGGCTCGGCCAACTTATTCCCTTCATAATATTGTAACTCATAGGCTCCCTTTTATAGAACACGTAACATGATATAAGGACCGTGCCACATGGGTTTGAAATTGCCTGTCCCCAGTGGTTCTTTGGCTTGATCATAGAAGAGGAGCAAGTCACCCTCAGTGTACAACTGAGGATAGACAGACTTATCATACTGGACCTTGACACATCCCTTTTTCACCTCGATAGTCGTAGGGGCATCTTGAGGCTACTCATAAAGACTCTCTAGGTGTACAAGGCATCATTTGAGATTGAAAGTTTCAAGTAGGAGAGCGACTGTCAACTTAAGAGAAGAGATTTATAATTCAATCGGTAAAATTGACTCAACACTGTGTACTAACTAGAAAGGGGAAAATCTGATGGTGGTCTTGACCGAGGTTCGGTATGCCCAGAGTGTGGGATATAGCATGATGTGTCAGTCGAACTTACTTTGACTGACAGTTTTTTGCAAAATGGTCTTGAGAGACTTGTTGATGGCCACTACTTGTCCATTTTCCTAGGGGTAATAAGGAGAATAATGACCATGCCTAAACCCCAACTTAGATGTTGGTTCTTCCATCATTTTGTTCTGAAAGTGACTGCCATGATCAGTGACAATGTCACTTGGGATACCGAACCAGGTGATAATTTGATTGAATATGAAGAAGGAGGCAATATTCCCATTAGATTTAACTGTAGGCATGGCCTCAACCCACTTAGTAAAGTAGTCGATGTCCATGATAATGTGTTGATTCCCCCCAGCCGAAGTTGGGTTGCAATCCAAGAAGTCCACCCCCCACTTGGTGAAGGGACCGACGGTAATGACTGGGTGAAGAGGGGCTGGATGCGAGCGCATTTTTCGAGTGAAAACCTGGCAAGGGTGAAACTTCTTAACCACTTCAATGCAATCTTTAAATATTGTAGGCCAAAAATAACTGGCTCACAAATTTTTTTGGGTTGTCAAAAGCCCAGATAGATGACCGCCACAAGCTCCACTGTGGCAATCATTCATGATAGACTCAACCTCTCTGTGAGTTAAACAACGACACAATATATTGTCTATTCCTCGGCGATACAATGTGTCACCAATGATAGTATATTTTTTAGCTTGGTATCTTACACTTTGTCGGTCATCTCATGAGAGATGCTGAGGAAACTTCAAGGTTTGAAGATAGAGAACAATGTCTCCATACTAGGGGTCAGACGATGAGATGAGAAAAATTTGTTCATCTGCAAATGAATCAACATGGATGACATCCTCATCTAACCATGGAAAATTGAATATTTACTCCGTGAAGACTAATGATTTTTTGGATTTCACGGAAGCGAAATTGAGATCAAACTCTTGTAAAATGACAATATATTTATTATATTTCCCCCCTATGAATCTCTTGGTAAGGACATATTGAAATGGTTTGACATCGACAACCATAGTAGTCTTGCAAAGTAATTTATAGTGATGAAAATGTTGGACCATGTGAACGTCTACCAAAGATATCTTTTCAACGTGAGAATAATTAAGTTCAGGACCGACTAAGGTTCAACTAAGATAGTAGACGATGTGCTCGTGGACCTCATCATCCTCCTGAACCAGAGCCATACCAATTGTATCTTCAGACGCGGTGATATAAAGCAAGTAATCTCGATTATAGTTAGGAGGCTTCAACATAGGTGTCGATACCAAGGATTTCTTCAAAGCATCGAAGGACTCTTAGGCTCCCTCATCCCAGATAAAAGGGGTGTCCTCCTTCAATATACACATGAAACCCTTAGTGATATGGGCATAGTTCACTATAAATCGACGAAGAAAGTTATCTTTCCCTTGTAAACCCTAAAGTTGTCTAATCATGCACGGGGGAGGAAATTGAATTATTGCCTCAACCTTTAGTGGATCTACCATGATCTAGGTCTCAGAAAATAGAAATCCCAAAAGATGACTAGACTTAACGCAAAAGATGCACTTGTGAGGGTTCAAACAGATTCTATAGTAACGACGTCTTTAAAAAACAAGCCGATGGTGTATAGCATGATCTGCTCTCTTGCGAGAGTGAGCAGCAAGAGCATCAAGGTAAGCTTATACTATGTTCTTAAGATCGTGAAAATCGAAAGTCATGGCACGTTGGAAGGTTGCTCCAGTGTTTTTAAGGCTGAAAGGAATTTTACGGTATGCAAAAGTACCCCAAGAAAAAAAAAAATCCATATTGTGTTAATCCTCTGGTTTGATTTGAATTTGATTATACCCTAAAAATCCGTCCATAAAAGAAAATACTTCGCTTCTCGCACATTCGTCGAGGATCTGATCGATGAAAGGTGTCGGGAAGTTGTCTTTAGGATAGGCCTTGTTCAGGTCACTAAAGTTCATACATACACAGATGTTTCCTTGCTTCTTATCCACAAGAACGAGGTTGGATACCCATTCAGTCAAGGGAACTGGGTAGATGAAGCCAACATTAAGTAGCTTCTCCACCTATGCCTTAATAGCAGGGGCCTTCTGGGAGTTGACAACTCTAAGATGTTGCCAAACAGGTTTAGCATCTGGATAATTTCTAATCTCATGTTCGACAATATGAGGGTCTATTCCTAGAATCTCTTCATATGTCCAACCAAATACATCTCGATATTCCTTGAAGAGTTTAGTGTAGACCAGGATTTCTTTTGGCGAACAATCTACATCGATATTTACGTTTTCAACCATGTAGGAGAAATACTCCCCATGTTTCCTTTGGCATAAATTTTTGGGTATGTGTTATATTCTTTACATGTGTGTGTGTGGGCGCATCAGATATGACAACTACATCTGGCGGTTTTTGCTATTTTTAGCGGGTTACTAAAAATAATCCCAGTTTTAGGGATTAGGGTTTTGGTATCTATGGAATACCTAAAAACATTGTATATATTGTATAGTGAATGGTGAAATTTAAGATAATGAATATAAGAAAGGTTTTCCCGATTGAGGGTTTCCGGTATAAATCTCTGTGTACTATGTGAATGAGCCATTGATTAAATTATGTTTTGCTTATGAATCTATATGAATTGCTTTACTTCACAGGTTTAAAACTTACATAAATTTCATGCATATCAAGTGGAACTACGACGTGACTGACTATCTCACTCAGAGTAGATCGAAAGTCATCTTGTTCGATTCTCTCAAGATGTGGGAGAAAATAAGAGCGGTGATGCATATCATCCCAAGGTTTTTCAGAACCATTCATGGATTCGATGATAGCTTCATCCAAAGGAAAAGTCTCATCGAGGAAATCATGTGAACAAGACAACAAAGTGGCCCACATGGGCTTAATAATGGGATCCTCTTCTTCTGTCAGCGAGGGAAAAAGATCAGGATCAACGAAAGAGTCAAGAAAATCTTGATACGCAATCTCTGTTGCCGATAGTGGCATGGAAATTCTAGCATGCAACTAACCTTCACAAGATGAAGTCGGGGAAGGTAGGGTCCATGGATCACTAAAATAGGAAGTGCAGAAAAGAATGGACGTCCCCACCGAGGTGGGCCTACTGAACATGGCGTAAACGTGGTGAATCAGTGTCATGAAGTCGAAAGTATCCATAAGGGAAGAATCCATTATGATGTCGATATTCTTAGTTATCGGCTGAGAATTGTCGATCACAGGGATTGACGGTCCAATAGATGCATTAGGACTAGAGTACGCAAAGGATAATTGGTCGATCGTCACGATCTTCCCTTCATGAGGAAAACAAAGAGTACAGAAGAAAAACTAAATGACAATGACCATAACATAGGTCCAATTGCGTCCTAGTAACAAGTTATAATCAAGAGGAAAATCAACTACCTCTACCGTCTTCCCACCTAACTGGACCAGAAAGGCAGGAAGAATACTGTGAGGGTAGAAGGAATGAACATCAAAAGAAGTCAACATGTTCTATGACTTGGAAAGAGTCAGAGAACCGAGAGATTTCCAACAGATCAGGGACATCACACATGTAGCAGTGCCTTCACCAACAACCACACATTTGATGGTATACTTTGAGTACTCCACGTGGATTTGGAAAGCCACATGGTAATACCAGCGAGGCTTCACATTTGTGTCATAAAAATTGATAAATTTTTAGCCACTGGGTTCTAGAGCTCCTAAAGAAAATAGTAAGGCATTCCTCTATGAAGGACACATCTGGAGTACCTCCAAAGATGACATCGCACAAAGGGTTTAACCCAGGTCCTCAACAATAGAGTAGTTCTGGGCGGCTCTAGCATTTGGATTATGGGTAGAGCGCTTGATTACTCCTTTTAGAATATGAGGTGGTGGCTCTGATTTTTCAATTTGTAAGTTTGTCTCTGGGGGAGGAGGAGGATATTCTAGACCAGAAATAGATTGTGAAGAGATATAATCTCGCGATCGAGTGGATACATGAACTTTCACATGGACCATATTGATACACAAATGGTCGTCGTCTTGTAACGATGGGTTTTGACTCCCACCAGCCACATTTTTGCATTTGAGGAGCTTGAGGCCATGTGCTAGTTATGTGGGAATGAATTTTTCAGCCGACAGGCGAAAAATATAAAAGCCTCACAGCTTCTGCAAGATTAGGGCATAAATGGGTAAGGTGATCATCTGTGCAAAGCTTACATGGAAACTTCACCTTATGTCTTTCTCATTTTCCTTCTCCAAGATTATCATTTTTCTTCTCATTATTACCATTATCCTTGGGTTTATTACCATTTTTCCCACCCTTACGAGTATTACGTCCTTTCTTCTTATTCCCTCCTGGTTGCTAGTTACCATTTAGGTTGGTCGACGATTGCACATAATGTACATCCACTGAATGAGTGGGGTTGGAAGACACAAAAGAAGCTGGCTTCCCTGCAGACTTGTTTAGAGACAACTCTTTCATATGGCTTGTCACTGAGTATGCGGAATTTACATTGGCAGTACCTACAATGTCATCAGCATGAGGTATGGGCTTTTGTATAGGGTTGTAAGTTGACCGCAGTGCATTCAGAAGAAGATGGTATAACATCCCAGACTAAGCATATATCAAGTCTAACTGTTGGGCTCTAAAAATCGCTTCTTCCTTAGTGGTAACCCCATAAGTAGCAACGTCCTTCGAGATAGGAGTGTGAAAATACTTAAGGAACCATTATAAAATAAAGATCGGGGGTATAGGTGTCTTAATCAACCTCTTTCATCTATGCCACTCCTAGATATGGTCTGATATATGAGTGGTAATATCCTAGCATAAATTCGACAACAATGCTAGGCCAGCATCATAACGAATAGGAAACTGGAAGTGGTTAAGGAAAACCAACACTAACTGACTAAAATTCCCATATGCCCCCTCATTAGCTCAATATACCATTTTGAAACAACTTCGATGAGGGTGCATTGAAATAATATTAATAGAATAGAATCATCATTAAGAGAATTCTATGAGCACCAAAAGTGAAAGGTAGTGACGTGATCACCAAGATCCTCTCCATTCTTACCCTCGAACTTTGGGATGTTTGAAGGAATATTGGTGGGGATGGGGGACCATGTAGGATCATGACTCATAGGTTTTTTCATTAACTTAGACAAGTCTAGCAGATTAAGTGTGGCCAGAAAAGGGAGATAGGATTGTGGCATCTGGCCCCAAGCTCCCAAGAAAGATTGTTCTTGAGGAATTGTAACCCATTTAGGGTTCTGGTAAGCACCATGGCCCTGTCCGGGGTTATAAGGTCATCCTCCAGGATTATTCATAAAAGGTTTGTTGGGCATCATTCTAGAAGGAATTTTCTATTGGGGGTTATAAAAGTTTCCCCTAGCCAGATTGGATACGAGTTGGGGGTTTCCCAAAGCGTGAAACGAACCTCCTCCAAGTGGGAATCCATAGGATAGAGGTGGATTTTTCATGCCAAACGTATTGGTCAGAATCTTCACCGAGGAGGTAGGGTTATAGGATGAAACTTGAGCCAAAGCTTGTCCGCCAGGTTGGTTGTTCCACCCAAAAGCAGGAGGATTGGACCCGGGGTTAAACTCATGGAATCCTCCCATATTAGGAGTCGTTTGATGGATTTTAGACCCACCAAATGAAAAAGGAATGTAAAGAGGTGTATTGCCCCCAATCCCAATGTTATCATTAAGGCCAACAGCTAGGATGGCATTCAAAAACTGCGACATAAAGTTGGGCATACCATAAGAAAAAGGACTAGAATCCATAGGGATGGACTGAACATTATAGCTCAGTGAGTGACCAAGAGACACAAAAGGGTGCGAGGTGGTAGCTTGAGCATTTACAATAGGCCGAGCCATAGTAATGATAGGTGCCTCTGTCACTACAACCATTGAGTTTGCAAGAGTTGAAGGGGTGCCATTAACTATAGTGGGTGTGAGAGTTGAAGGGCTCCCAATGTTCTGAAGACTAGGTTCAATACTCATCCTTGTAGAATCACAAGTCTGGACAATGCATGTGTGTGTACCACGCCTAATAACTCTACACCTTTTAGAAGGCAAAGACTCTAAATCCAGTGGTAACTGTAATAAGCGACGGGACTGGTGGGGAGGCTGGTTTGACTCCACGATGACTTAAGAATCTAAAGATAAAAATATATATATCCTAAATCCAACTAGTAATCAAAGAGCACACCAAAAGTCAAATGGTCAATATGCATACAAATGGGGTAAAGTGGTTGAGTGGCCTCCCTCCCTAAAGAAGGTATGTCTCGCCCAAGAGGGGACTGAGACTCCCTGCTAAAGATTAGAGGTAACATAATCAATTATAAGGGCCCTCGTGGGCTTAACAACCAGTCGGTCAGATTCCCCTGGAGGGGTAATCCTCCATAAAGGTTGTGTGTTGTCCGACCCTTATCTAACCCAGGATACTTGCAGACTAACCCTTGCAAGTAACCTATGAGACACCTAAGTCAAGAAACAAATAAACCACTGTATAACCGATGCACAAGCGAGAAGTCATAAGTCAGGTCCACTGTATGGGCAGGGTAGCAAATCTCTAAACCTTGAAAGCACCACCTCTCATGGAGGTAAAGGCACTAGCAAGATCCCAAGATAGGAATAGATCCCCAGAAATGTCTCTAATGTTAGGAAGGTATCGGGGGAATATCCCTTCAACCGACTTCGCATGACATCGTGATTAACTCCGATGTGAGTAGAGCCTCCTGATCTTACCAATTATACAATGAATTTCTCCACTCCCTTTCTTAGACACATATGTTGATTTAATTGCCTTGGAGAAGTTTACTCACAAAATCCTATTCCAAGGCACTAAATCCTAAGCGAGTTTGTGCACCCTAGAAAATAAAATCGTGAGCAATCAATTTTAAATTATAGCATTAATTTTAGTGGTTGTGATTACTCAAAAAGGTATGGTAGTGAAACTCATGATGTTATGACTCTCCAAGAGAAGTAAATATGAAAATAATGCAAAATCCTAACTTTAACTTTCAATGAATGATATGCTTCTAATAACAAATGCAATTTTCAATTTCAACACTGCAATTCTGAATTGAAAATGCAATCTTTCACTATATGCACTAAGATAATGCCAAGGACTCAAAAGACAACAAATTCCAAGCAACACAAAATGCCTATTTTTTGTATTTTCAATATAATAAAAATGAAAATGCATGGACTGAAAAGTAACTTGATGTATAATCCTACTTTTTATAAAATTAGATAACTCAAGAAGGATACCAAGCAACAGAACACCCATCCCAATGTACAAGGACAATAAACAATGAAAAGGTGATGAGAAATACTCTGCCCATAAATTCAACCAAAGATAGATTTCCTGTCATCCCACAAGCACTTAATAGGCACTACAGAGACCCAAGAAGGCTCAGCAAACATCAAATCCCACCCAACAATCACCATACCAAGAAAACAAGCAAGAAGAACTTATGTACGTGACTGTTTCGGAAAACAGAGCGTATATACTCAACTTGCAGTGGAACAACCTGTGTATGTACGCGATTTTCAGGGAAAAAAACACGTATATGTTTCAAAACAAGGCCAAGCAAGGGAGAAAATATGAAAACTCAGACCCAGAGTGAACAAGAGTTGTCAAGCACTGATGTGACAAGAAACAAAAAATAAATGAGATAACTCTAAGGAGAAAAGTACTCCAAACCCTAAGAAAGAAGATTCAATCCCCAGTATGGTCGCCAATTATGTTACGAGGAAAATCTCTCTATGGCTAAGGTAAACCACAACATATGGAAATGACTGCAGAAATCAACTCTATCCCAAAAACATGTTATATAAACCAATATGAAAGTGAGATAAGAAAGAGGCCTACCTCATCCAGATGTTTGATGAAGTCCACTATTGAGCACTTGAAACCAAATCTATATACCCGGAAGTAGTTATCAACAAACAAGAAAAGCAAGCATATGGTGATAATATAAAAGGTTAGCACATTAGATAGCATAATCCATCAATATACATAACAAATACGCCCATGGATAATAACTCATATATTTTCAAGATATCAATTGGATGGGAAAGGATTATTTATATTAATAAATGTTCAACAGAAGTGAAAATATTACAAACTTTCGTGTCGACACAGTTCGGAACCGAGAAACTATGTTCCTTCCAGCTGGGCCTCCATGACTTCAATCCTCCCAAAGGCAAGCTCATAAGAGAGAAACAACGAGGTTCTCAATCAATAAGGGAATATCTAAAGGGATGAACACTGTGTTCAGAATTAAAGGACAAAGGGATGCAGACTCAATATGAAGTAAATAATTTCTCCAGAGTAAGTTTTCTCTCTAAGTTGAATTCTTTCTCTTCTTTCCATAGCTTGGAATTGGCCCATTTATAGCCTTCAAAATGGAACTAAAGGGCCGATTTGGAATTTTTGGATCATGTTGTCACTGATGCCAATGGTTTTTCACTGATGCCAATGGTTTGATTATTTGGGAGATTGTTGAATCATATGTAAATGGTTTGGTTGATGTCATTTATTGATGTCAAGTAATTGATTGATATGATTCCCTTGATGAGNTACATCAGATTGATATCCCTTGTTCAAAAGGGGAGAGATTATACAGCAGAAACAAGACAGGGGGAGCAGCCCCAAGAGGAAAATGGCCCTTTTCCATTGATGTCAAAGGGGGAGAGATAATCACATTGATGTGATTGATGTTTATTAATGCGGAGAGATTGATGTGGAGAGATAGTCACATTGGCTATTGATGTAGAGCACGCCTTGTCTACATGTTGACATTAATATTGGTAATTGGAATTGACATCAATGTTGGTATTGCCATCAATGCCAAAGGGGGAGATTGTTGGATCATGTTGTCATTGATGCCAATGGTTTGATTATTTGGGAGATTGTTGGATCATATATCATTGATGTAAATGGTTTGGTTTGATTGATGTCATTGATTAATGTCAAGTAATTTATTGATATGATGCCCTTGATGAGAATAATATATTTCCAAGTGGAAACCAATTGATAAATATGGATCATTGATATGATGCATTGATGCATATGGATCAATGAGTTGTCATTGATACATGATGCAGTGGTGAACTGATGCAAAGATGAATCATTATTGTCTTATCATGGTTGATAAGGTGCAAAAATGGATGAACTCCAAAGTGGTCCCCTTATGGTGAAAGCCCTCACGGGAAGACGCTTTACGGATTGGGTTATCCTAGAAGAATGGATAGAGGACCCATGCTTGTATGTGGAATAATGAGATGAAGATCAATGAAGTTGTTGGTGAAACTATCCTAGATGGATAGTGCTTGACATGCCATCTCCGGTGGTCTGTGGAATGCCACATAACTCCTCACGGTTTGAGAGTTATGGCCTTATGAACTTGGAGGACCCCCATATGAAGGCTTGAAGCCCCAAAAGGTCAAAGAAATAAAAGTGCTTGAAAAGAAGAAATCATTATTTAAATGATAAAGTAAAGTGACAAAATCAAGATGTTTTATTTATATGATAAAGTAAAGTGACAAAATCAAGAAGGAATATTTAAATGATAAAGTATTGGAGAACTTTCTATTCATGGAAAGTGGTTAACCCTAAAATAAGGAAAATAGGTTAAGTGACCTAGAAATCGGTTAAGTAA
>JASDQU010334761.1:0-11417 GCA_032191745.1 Picea mariana
AAGAATGAAGTTGTGCTCAGAGTTGGTTTCATTTTTTAACATGCCTGAAACTGAAAATGAACTATGATCGAAATGATACCCATTGACGGGTTTCTTCCCAACATGATGTCCATAGGTTAGTACTTTGAGTGATACCCTTTGGCGGTTTTGTCCCAACATGATGTCCAGAGGTTGGTACTTTTCCCCCAACATGATCGGAAGAAGTGAAGTACTTCACCCTAGCATGATGTCCAAGGGCTGGAGACATGCCCCCCAACCTTCATTTCATCCATCGACTCTTCTTCTGCACCCGATTACACTCCTAGCTACTAATAGGAATAGATTCACTAGAGAGGGAGGAAGAAAGGGGATCAATTGACTCAGGCAAAGAAAATGAAGGTTCAGGGGAAGACTCGACTCAATTGGAGGGGGGTATGTTTCATTTTTTAATGAGCTTGACATAGAAAATGAACTATGGTCATGGTTATCTGTTTCATTTTTTAATGAGCTTGACACAAAAAACAAACTATGCTCTTGGTTATTTGTTTCAATTTTAATGAGCTTAACATAGAAAGTGAACTATGATCATGAACCTTGACCATGGCTTCCAAGAGGTCTTCATCGGATGGAAGAACAATTCTATGGAAATAATGTATGTCAAGAGACTCAATAGGGGTAATGGGGGGAATATCAGGCTCTAGAGCCCCCATTGAAGGGTTCACCATGTCAACTATTGGATCTGATTCTAAACAAGTCGAGCATATAGTGAGAGGCTCCTTCTCATTAACAGTTGAAGGCATGAGACATGATACCACATAATTAACCTATGGTGGGAGGGATATCACTTTCATATAAGGAACATTCAAGGAATTCATATGGTCGACAGTCAGATTAGGACTAACGAATGAAAGCTTGTCAGTGGTCACAATATTTCCATTACGAGAGAAATGCATCACTCAAAAGAGTGTGGACACGATAGCTTTCATAGAATAGACATAGTCCTGCCCAACGATTAAATTAAATTCCAAGGGTCCTTGGACTACCATAAAATCAATATAGACAATTTTCCCTCCTAAGGTGATGGGAATTTGAGGAAGGATCCCTAAAGGTTCACTAGATCTTCTATTAAAATTCAACAGATGATGGGTAATTGACACAAGTTGAGGGGAAGCCATATATTTCCAAGAAGTTGAGGATAAAATGCTAACAAAATTCCCTTCATCAACAATAGTGCGATGTATGATCTTATTTAAAACATGCATAGTGATTTGGAAAGGCATGCAGGAAGGAAGGTGAGTCTCTGCTAGCCTATTCCAATAAAGGGAAATGACCTTAATACTTGGAGGGGGTTTCGTTGAAATGGGTGAAATGCCCCCTTGTCCATAGGAAAATGAAGTGATAAGAAAAACTTGAGTGGTATCCACTTCACTCTCCAAGGGAAGAGTGTGATCGAATGAAGATTGAATTGGATCGACCACTTCACTAACCAACAGTTGGTTGGGAGAGGACTCATGGGAAGAAATTTGAGGTTTTCTCTGAGAAAAATCAATGTCTTCCAACAATTGTGAAGATTCATCCATATGAGGGAAAAGGTAAGTGAGGTGAATTTCCCTGCATAACCGACAAGCAATCCTGACTTTACCCTTTTCTCCCCCAACCTTATGATCACTGGTTGATAGGCTATCACTAGCATGACTTGTAGTGGATAGCAACATGGGTTGTTGAGAACATGTGGACCACACTTCTAAGACCTTGGGAATACCAGGGAAGTGGTTAAGAAGGTGGTCACCCTTACAAAAATTGCATTAAGGGAATTTTGGCTTGCAACCTATGTTGGTAGGATTTTCAACATTATGAACACTCAGAAAGTGGCTAGTTTATTTCCCCCTTTCTTATTTTTCTTCTTCTTGTACTTCCTTTTCTTCTTCTTCTTAACCTCCTAGTTACTAGCATCAATACCTTTACCAAACGAGGAAGAAAAAAGGGAAGAAGATGTGATGGGTGAAGAATGTGAAGGGTCAACAGGAGGTTTATTTTATTGAGTTGAAGAGCTTTCTTGGGTAGCATTAGGGGCCTTCGAGACCACGAGAGTGGAAAACAACGATACAAGTAACCCCACAGTGAAACTGGGAAGAGACAATGTAGCGATGTAGGGAGGACCAACGTTTCCAAAAGAAGAAAAATCATAAGATTCCCCATCAAAAGGGGTCCTTTGGTTGGTAGCCTTATCAACAGTCGCCATGGACATGGATTCACCTAGGGTCTACTAAACATCATAGAGAACACACTACCAAAGTCTCTAAAAGATAAGATCAAGCAAACAACTCCCATATGATAGGGAGAAAGGAAGTAAGTATCTTCTGGAGATGGGATTTAGAGTTACGATAACCTTCATGAAACAATCCTCCAAGGTGAAAGTAATCACTCGTAGGAAAATACCCTCCCAAATTGTTGAAGAAAAGATTAAACATTTGTCACAGTTACCACAAGGAACCTTCCTTGCAGAATGAATCCCCCTTCCAGTCACCTGTGTGAAATCCTAGGAGAGCTTACTATGTTTACCAATTCACAATGAATGGTCTGGGGGTATAGTTGACAGTCAAGAATAGAAAATGAGCATGGGAATTCTGAACACAAATCTGTGGCCCAAAAGATAAGAAGAAATGGTGTCACCCCAAGGACTTGCAATAGACCCATGAGGTGAACGAAAATGGGTAAATATCAACCGATCACTTTTCTTGACCTCGTGTTTGACTCCTATGTGAGAGGATATTTCCCGACTAACGTTAATTTCTATTAATGGATTTTTCTCTCTCTAGTTTCTATGGTCTTTTTTACCAGCCTTGGATAGTTTTCTCACTTCTCCCTAATCCAAAGGACCTATCCTTACATTACTATTGGTGTGCTATTAAAAAAAACATTTCTAATTTATTTTAGTAAGCACCTTGGTTAATTTTTAATGGTTGTTCCTGACTCAATAGGGTGCATGAAGATTAAATTGATGGTGTTATGACTCGACTCCAAAATTGTCTTACTATGTTTTGTTCTATATGTCATCGAATCAATGCTTCCAAGTCATTTGTCATGCCTCACAATGTTCAAGGGACGTTTAAGCCCAAATCAACCACTCTGTAGTATTACCAACCTTCATCCTCATGTCAGTTTGTTCTCATTTGATCTATTATTATCTTGGTTCTCCTTCATCCTGGCTATCATTCTTGGGCTGACTCAGGTTCAGGTCCACTTGGTTTCCAACAAAACCATCCTTAAAACTATCGTCCCTCCTGGTAAACCAGAAGGCAACACAACGCACATGATATGTTGCGTAGTCTCACCCAAGATAGTTTGATGGGTGGATGCAATGCTCAAATGCTTGCATCCTAGGAATGAGTGGGGATATATGATTGCACCCTCTGTGATCTTCATTCATTTACTAGCTAATACATATAGATTTATTATACTGTCATTCTTACTTATGCATGTAAACTATCAGATCTAACTAATTCATTCATTCATTTATCTAACATCTAATCATCAACACCGAAGAAGATACATAACATTCAGTCACATAATGCAGGTTCTACCATGGTTCACCCCTCCTGGGCTACATCCAAAAAGATTTGTCTATTCTGCTTTTTTATTATTTTGGTTCCAACACTACAATGCCTCATGCCTTATAACTCTCCATCAAAATAGGTCAAGATATTACAATGAGATAGACTATATCACACCAGGATCCTCAGCCTCCGATGTACAATCAATATCTACCTTAGTCCCTCTCCTCAACTCAACAACTTACAAAATTAGATAGGAGTAACAGTATGACGACATGAAAACCAACATGACATCCAACTCTAAACCTCTGAACAACAGAACTCCCGACTGAGAATAATCGAACCCCTACCTAGACCTCCTAGGTACCTATTTATACATGTTATTGGCTTACCATCCATTACATATTCTTACCAAAACCCTAACCCTAACATGGTTAGGTCTTCTTGTATGCGTTCCTTGCATGCTTTCCTTCTCTGCATGTGCATTTTCCTTACGCATGCTGCTTTTCCTGCCAGTTGTCTTTTATTTTATTGTCCAAAATTATTCTTTATTCCAAAATGGGCCTACGCCCAACAGGCCCCCAACACTAATATGTGGCTTTTCCTGAGCCACTTAGGCACTGCACACCCATTTTACAACATCTGCTAGACTATGGAAATTTTCTGTTAGTCCCTTCCCTTATGTCTAGACCTGCGCAGCCTTTTCTGTAAGCACTTCTAAGTTTTGCACTGTGACTTTCTCCTAAACCATGGTTGTTGAATCCACCTGTGTTTGTGCCATGCTCTTCATCTCTGACTCCAACTGCGCGATCTTCTCTATTGCTTTATCTTGGAGGGGTTCCATCTATGCCCGTCTCTCCTGTTTGTGCACCTGCGTCATCTTCAATTTGGCCTGTAATCTCTTCATGTCCTACGTTCCTTTTAAACAATCAATGATTCCCATCATCTTCTACCTCTGCTTGAGGTCCTGGATTTCAAAAATTATCCTCTATTCTTGTTGGTCCCACTGCTAGACCTACTCATCCTCCTCCAGTGTTTTCCAGAGCTGCATTTGTTTTTCAAACAGTTATGTGACTGTGTAAACGTGTTTCTCCAACTCTGCTAGTTGGAGTGCATCCTTTTCTTTCTGTTTCTCCCTAACCTCTAGTGGAGTTGTTAAAGTCAACTTCTCCTTCAGTTCCTCAATCTGTTGCCTATATTGGTCAATATTTTGGGAAATATGATTGAGTTTTTCCTTTGTCATTGGACTTTCATATTGCACTCTGTCTGGAAGGTGGTTGTATACTATTGTCACCCCTTATTCAATTTTATCCATGTGCTCCTTCTCCTCTTTGGTCTTGAGATTTACTTATTCGACCATGATCTCCAATTCTTCCTTGTCATTCTTGATTCCCTGCATTTCGGTTGCATCTGTCCTCGTGTTTGATTGAAACTCTTGTGTGACATTGACTTGGAGTCTATAGAGATCCTTTGTTGGTATCTTATACAATATCATCTTGACATGCACGACATCTTTCAGTGGCGTCTGCAACATGTCACTGGTTACCCTGAATTTTGGACTTGCCATTGCATGTAGACTTTTCTTTTCATCTCGCTAAGTCTATTTTTGATGTTCATTGTCTTCTGATGTCTGGCATAGTAACCCCTATGTTTTTGTGGGTAGTCTTTTGATGTCTGTCGCGGTCTTTTTTTTTTTACTGCGTGGTAACTTCCTAATTAATAGGAGGTCGAATGTCCCTATACAGTTTCAATCGAATCCCATTGATCATTCCTATGATTTTTGTACCTCCTATATCTTTCAAATGTATAGCTCCCCCATCTATGACAATCTTCACTTCATATGGTCCCAACCAATGCATTCTAAATTTTCCTGGGTGCTGAAGAAATTTACTGTCATACACCAAGACTAGGTCTCCTTCCTTGAAACTCTTCCTTTTAATATGTCTGTCGTGCCAAGATTTGTCCCTTTCTTTCTGTACTTCTTGGTGAAATCCTTCTAGAATACTATCTTCTTCCATCACCATTAGTTGACTTAGCCTTTATTGTACTGCTCCTCATTCTGTCATGTTAGTGATTGCTGCTACACACAAACTAGGTACCAAAACTTCTAATGGCACCACTACTTCTTGTCCATACACCAACTTGAATGGTGTGTGCCCTGTCAAATTTTTTCATGTATTTTTGTATTCCCCTAATACTACTGGTATCTTCAAGTCCCAAATGTACCTATTGACATTGAAGATTTTTGTCTGTGGATTCTCTAGGATCTTTTTAAAGGTTTCCACTATTCCATTTTCTTGAGGGTGATATGGTGTAATCCTTTGATGATAGACTTAAAACTCCTTAGTCATAGCCTTGATAGTACTATTGATGAATTTATTTCTTTGGTCACTCATCAAAATCCTTGGGCATCCAAATATAGTGATCACTTGCCCAAAAAGGAAGTGTGTTGTTGTCTATGTGCTACAATCTTTAACTGATGTTGCTTCTTCCCATCGCGTTAATTACTCTCTCGCAGTAATGATATACCTTGCTCCTAACCTCTTTGTCGGTGGGTTAAATGGTCCCACAAAATCTATTTCCCATTTATCAAATACTTGCAAGGTTACTTGTGGTCTTAGGGGCATCTCATCCCATCTATTAGGTTTTCCAACCCTCTGACATAAATCACATCTCTAGAAGTAGTCCTTTGCATCTCTGTGAATGGTCAACCACCATAGTCCTGCGTGCAATACCTTTTGTGTGGTATCTTTTCCTGCATAATGTCCTCCAACTATTCCATCATGGGCCTCTACTAGAATCATAGGCCTCTCTTGTTCTAGTATGCATCTTCTCAAAATGCAGTCTACACCCATCTTGTATAAGTGTCCTGCAATCAATTGATAGTCTGCATCTCTGACTACCATATTTTTCTTCTGCGTAGTGTTGAATTCTTGTGGAGCGGTCCCTATACTCAAGTATTGAATGATGCCAACAAAATATTCATCAGCTACTTGGACTTAAAATAACTGTGCATCAAGTAAGTTGTCCTCTAAATTCATAGGCTCTTCTCCATTGGTTATCCTTGAAAGGTGATCAGGTCCTACATTCAACTTCCCTAGTTTGACTATCACTTCAAAGTCAAATTCCTAAAACAATAGTAACCATCTACAAATTATCCCCCCCAACACTGGTTTATTGACTAGGTATTTGAGGGAAAAATGATTTGTGAACATTTTAAAGTGTTTCCCAAATATATAGTGTTTGAACTTCTGCAGTGCATATACCATTTCTAAGCCTTCTCTTTCTGTAGTATTGTAGTTCTACTCCGACGCTGACAATTTTATGCTTGCAAATGCTATAGGATGGTCTAGCTCTCCAGCTCCTAGTTGTGCTAGAATAGCTCCAAGTGCTATCGTTGATGCATCTACATGCACATGAAATGTCTTTTCTCAATATGGGAATACTAGTATTTGTGTTGTTGCCATCTTCTCTTTTAGAGTGTCCAAACCTTGTTGGCAGTCCTCATTCCACTAGAATTTACTATCTTTCCTCAACAGTTTCTCCATCGACGTTGTGATCTACACATACCATTTTATGAATTTCCTGTAGTATCCTGTGTGTCCCAATGTTACTCTCAAGTGACGTACTGATTTTGGCAGTGGTAAATTGGCAATCACTGTAATATTGGCAGGATCTACTAGCAAGCCTTTTTTGCACACTATATGGCCCAATAGTATCCCAAAAGGTGTCCCAAAGATGCACTTCTTGATATTTAATGATATCTGACACTGCCTGCATCTTTCCAACCTCAACCTTAATACCTATACATGATCTTTCAATAGACTATAGATTGTCAGTCATCCAGATATACTTCTAAAAACTAATGGATGAATTCCTTGAATGCAGCTATGACTACTCTTGAGAATATTGTTGGTGCATTCTTTAGTCCAAAAGACATGAATTTCTACTGGTAGGATCCTCATTATGTGGAAAAATTGGTCTTGTACCTGTCTTTTGGGGCTACTGATGGTAGCCTGAGAATCCATCTATGAATGAGTATGCTTCCTGTCCTCCTACATTCTCTAATACCTCATCCGCGAAAGGGGTAGGAAAAGGGTCATGTAGGCAAGCATCATTCAATTTCTTGAGATCTACACAGATCCTTATGCCTCTTTACTTCTTTTCCTGAACTACCATAGGGCTTACCCATTCAGATTCGTCCACTGGTTCTATGATTCCAACCTCCAACATTCTGTCAATTTATGCTTTTAGTTTTTTCTTATATATTGGGTTCAGTCGATATGGTCATTGTCTGACTGATCTAGCTTCAAGTTTGAGAGGTATCTTCATCTCTCCAAGCTCTCCTGCTATTCCTTTCATCTCTGTAAAGGTTTTTGGGAACAATTAATTGTACTCGTGCAATAAATTTGTTATTCTTTCTATTGTTTTATAATCCCAGTAGTCTCTAATGCTATCCATTTTAGGATTCTCAGTTGTCCCAATTTTGAATTTCTTCACCTTGATCGACGCAACAAACAATTATGATTCTAGAGGTGGACCTTCCACCTCTCTTTCACCTTCAATTTATGTAATTTGAATGTTGTGCGTGCCATCTTCATCTGGTTCTTCTTCCTGCACATGGTAGCATGGAAATAGTTCTTTCACTATATGTTTGTTCTGATGTTGGTACTCTATTATGAGTTCAACTTTTGTTTCCTTAATGAATATCACCCCTCTGATTTGTTTGAGTGCTAAATCAATGTTTTGGTTCTCATGTTCAAATCAAAAAGTGACTATAAAATTATGTTGTAATGTTATCCATTCTGCAATGCCTCTACGCAATTCCTAGTCTACATATCCATTTTTTGGACTCCCTTCCAATGTGTGAATAAAGTGATGAGGCCATTCTTCTAGTGGTGTCATTCTCCATAGTTTTATGCACTTCTCTAAGTGTTTTTTTGGTGTCCCATGTCCATCATATCTCTGCAGTTGGTTTCTTCCCTGTTCTATGCCAAATCTGATGCACAGTAACTGCTTACATTGGTACCATTCCTTGATTGTCTCTTTGTGCACACCCCACCATCTTGCAAATGTTTCCTTGAGTGTCATATCCAGAGCTAAGAGCCTCTGATTTTATAACACTTCCTCTTCGTATCTTGTTAGGAATTCCTCTAAATCATTTACCCCATTAAAGTTGGGAGGTTCTCTTATCTCTATACCTACCCATCTTACTACGCGGTCTATTCTTGTGCACCTTCTTGTGGAGACTTCATGTAATCTCTGCTGTCAATTCTCCAACTCTGTATTTGAGTCTGATGTGTATGACATGATAATTCTCCAACTGAGTACCCCATATGCAGTTGGATTCACATAATCTTATTCTCGCATAGTGGTTCTGTATAACTGGTTAATTTCCTCGAGGTCTAAACAAGGGGGTTCTACAAACCTTTCTCCTTCTGATGGATCTAATGGCGCAATGACTCTATGATTTCCTAACTCGAAAGTCATCTTCCTCGTCTTCATATTGATTATGGAATGATTATAAAATTCCCAATCCAATCCAAGCAATGTCGGATAAGGTGTTGTACCATCCAAAATTTCTATCACTTTGAAATCGACTTTAGTGCACACTCCATCCAAATATATTATCACAACCTTTAACCTTCCAATTGGCAGAACCTTGTGTTGATTTGCTCATTTCAACTGAATGGGTGAATATCATAATGTGGGCTCTCCCATAAATTGCCATGTCTTATTGAGTAGTACATTCACTTTGGAGCCTAAATCTAGTATGATATCCCCCATGTTGAAATATCCAATGTTCGCATTCAATCTGAATTCTCTTCTTGTTCTCCTCTTCGTATGCAAATGATTAATTGTTTTCTATTCGATCTTTCCCTCTACTTCTGTGCTACATGTTTCTAACATATTTTGTAACAATTTAACATATGATGGATCATTTATTAGCTTAACACATGATTGCATAAAAGCATCTATGGTACTCACTTGTCCTAGGGGTTGTGCTTCATTAGTGTGATCCAGTGATGAAGGCATATCGTATGTTGGTACGCCATGAGTATGTTGTGTAGTTGATGTAGATGCAATATCTGTCTTCAAGAATTATTTTCTGGTTTGCTTGAATATCCCTATTTCATTCTGCGCATCAAACTACTTCTATGGTTCAACGTTATTCTTCACCCATTGGTGTTGTGCTGGATCTTGTCTTACCGTATCATCTCTTGTCTTAGCTCCTCCACATGTAACTATGTTGATATTTCTTCCATCATCCCTCGCTTCTTCATAAATCCATTGAACGTTCTAATTGTTCTTATTTCTCTTTTCGTAGATCTTCCCCAATAGTGTCGGACAGTCTTCTGTGTCATGGTTGGATGCGCGAAAGTACATACATGTCGTAGGTGGAAGTGGACATTCTCTTGCATAATGCGATGGTTGTTAGCAGTTATGGAATACCACCAGTCCTCTGCCTCTTCCAAAGCCTCCTCTACCTTGTCCTCCACCTCTGTAGTCAACTCGATCTCCTCGCAGTGCGTTGCACTGTGGAACCTGGTTATATTGCATGGGATTATAGTATGGTTGTGCACTATTGTACTGCAAATGCATAGTGTTATATGGGGCTGGTTCCTGGTTAAACTGTGGTGCAACTTTCCCTATCATCATTTATGCCTACACCCTATATGTGTCTAATGTTCTTTCCTTCATTAACTCCATTATCCTGCAATATTTTTCATCATGGCCTACCAACTTGAAAAAGTTTCAATATGAACTCTTAGGAACTATTTGGTATTTATGCATCATTGGATAGTTATATGGGTCATTCCCTTGTGTCTTACACATATCACACCATAGTCCTCATGTTAGTAAAGGGTTTGGTAGTCCTGTTGGCATGTATTGCACGAATGTTGGGCATTCATTCTTATGGTGTCCTTCTATTCTACATGTGGTACACCAAACAACTTCTCTTTTGTCCTTACTCATGTTGTGGTTTAATTGAAATGTTAGATTCTTCAAGTCTTCCTTGAGCTCATTTATTACTGTATATGTCTTCTGATATTGGTTCTCTTCTAGTTGCAAGGCTTCCTACAGGGCCTCTACCTGGGTCTGAAACTTCTGTTGTCTCAAGGGGTAATTTCAATGTGGTAGTAGTGAATTCACAAACAGATGCCTATGTTGGATATCTTTCATGACATACTTCAACATTCCCTTCAATATCTTGAATATCCGGTCTATCTCCCAGATAGATTCTCCTAGTTTCTGCCTGATCTCTATCATCTTGTTTATTTATTGATCCTCTGAGCTAGGATTCTGGAATTCATTTATTAGTATCTTCTTGATATCCACAATCGTTCTAGTTGTTCCTAGTGGACTGCTTGCAACTAATATCATGTACCAATCCAGTGTGCAGTCTCTTAGCGTGATGGATAACTGCGCAAGTTTAGTGTCCTCTTATGTGATCTTCTTCGCTTCCCAAATATTTTCTCATATGAACAAGTTCTTCTCAAGGTCCTCTGACGCCTCTCCCTTGAATTTTGGCAACCTGATGGTGGGATCATGTCCTTCCATCTTGAATGCTAAACTACTACCTTCGTGCGGTGTAGATCCTTGACTAATGCTTCACGAAATAGCTCCCCTAGTTGCTACTCCATGTGTAGATGTACTTCCTACTGTGTTTCTTCTACTGAATTCGGTTGTCTAAACGATGGTGTTCTTTCTAGTGTATTAGTTGCACATGGGTTTATGGGTTCCACATTGACATTGATATGGATAGGAGTTCTACCTCCACTTTCTGCTCTTGGACCTCTTGTCTTCCTTTCATATGTCACACGTAGGATTTCCCCAATCTGCTCCATAGCCCAGAGACCCTCTACCTCTTCTTCATCACTT
>JASDQU010334765.1:960-12760 GCA_032191745.1 Picea mariana
GATCTGGAAGGAAAAAGAGTCAAAACAAAAGGCAACCCCCATCAATGTTCACAATCAGGAGTTGGAAATATCCATCTATAAAGAAGATCCTAAAAAGATAGACAAATCAAAGGTGTAGTTGGAAGTATCCATCTATAAATATTGTAGAACATCAAAGTAGATCGCAAACACAGTAAAACGTCCAAATCAAAGTCAATCATAAACACAGTGAAACATTCATATCCACGAAACATTCAAATCAAGTCCATATAATATGTAGTTTTTGGAGGGCAAAATTTGTAGTTGGGCTTTTAAATTCAAGAATGTTTTGAACATTGAATGCCAGATCATTGACCTATGATTAAAGTGAAACGAAGAAAGGATGGGTGAAATAATCTAAAATTCCCAAAATGGTAATAGAATGTTTTAATAGTAATAAATAAAAAACATAACAATTTATGATATTTATGTAACTCTTTCGATAAGGATTTTCACGAGGTCACCTGGCATTGGGAGTTTTGAAAGGTTTCTGAAAGACTTGGTGTACGGCAAGTCGGTTTTTTGCAGCAGAGATTATTTTTTATTTTCACAACATAGAGAAGACTCTATCATTGTGGCATGGATGAGCACCCTTTAATCTACATAACTCATAATTTTCATATTTACATTACTCTTTGTGATAAAGAATTTTGACATAAAATCACTGGGAATTGGATGAGCACCCTTTAATCTACATCATTCATACTTTTCATATTTACATTACCCTTTGTGATAAAGAATTTTGACATAAAATCACTGGGAATTGGATGAGAACCCTTTAATCTACATCATTCATACTTTTCATATTTACATTACTCTGTGATTAAGAATTTTGACATAAAATCACTGGGAATTGGGCATTTCAAGAAAGTTTATTGAAGAACGGCTAGTCAGTTATTTTTCTGCACAGACTAGATTATTATTGTTTTCGAAACATGACGAGAATTTAACTTTGCGGCACAGAAGAGCAGAAGGTAACAGGAATAGAAGGGAAGACTACGCAAGCAAATTAAATAAAAATTTCCAGCCTTGGAATTTAGTGAAAGGTTCCATGTAACCAGGGCTCTTTGACAAAAAGAGCAATGTAATTTTTGATAGTTTTACTTTATTCTTAATAGAATAGCAATGTAATTTTTGATAGTTTCACTTGAGATTCTTAATAGAATAGCAATGAGACTGTTTTTTTCTGCGTGAAAAAAACCACAATGTAAATACAATCTGTATTTTTTGATAGTTTCGCTCTTTTTCCAAAAAATTCACTCAAAATTATATTAATAATTTTAATTACATCTTCCAAAAAGCTTGAAATGGAGACTAATCCCTCGAAATGACCCTCCAGAAAGAAACAGAAAAAGGAACAAACAACCTCCAGAAAGAAACAGAAAAAAGAACAAACAAGTTCAGAAAACAAAAACTGACATCTTAGAGCCCCCGCCTCAAACCAAAACCTGAGAAAAAACTTCTTAACACAAGAGGGACCAGAGAGAAGCAGAAAACCGGAAGAACAGAGAACGAAGCAAAAGGAAAGGAGCTAGGAGAAGACCACATGTTGGAGTTGTCCAGCAGAGGATCCATCCCAAGAAAAGTGAGTATCCCATTTGTCTCCGAGAGGGCACGCTTTGATAAAAGATCTACTTGTTGATTAGATTCCTTGAAAATATGCTGAAAACCAGTGCCCTTGAAAGTGCCATTGAAAGTGCCAAGGAGGTCTCTAATCCTTTGTTTCCAACCTTCGAAATTTAATTTATAACATTCACAGTTTCCCTTTAAAATTACCTTCGAAACTTAATTTATAACATTCAGTTTCCCTTTAAAATTGATCCAGTAAATAATAACTTTCGAGTCTCCCAGAATTTAAATATATTAAATATTCAGAGTAAATAGTGACTTTTAATCTCCCAGGATTTGAATATATTATATTGAATATTCAGAATTCTTAACATAATTAGGGAAGCCCAAGCGCCTATTAACTCTGCTTTTGTATTCCTACCCGCTCCCCCGTTGAAATACCAATGGCTCCCCGTTGAAATACCAATGGAATGTCTGTGAGTTGTCAAGCTTGATGGTTCCCCCAGCCCCACACATTGCACCACCCTCAATCGAAGCACCATCAAATTAGGCTAAAGAAAACCCGGTCAATTTCCAAAATTGGTTGTCTTAAAATCGGAGGTTTTAATGACAGAAGAAAAGCTGTTTAGTTTAAGTCTGCTAACACTTTGTGAGCAGTTGCCAAGCCGAGGGGATTTTGTCTTCGAAAAGTGAAGCATTTCGCTGATTCCAGGTGTGCCAACACATCAACACCGGAAGTCTTTTGGGTCAATTTTTAATCGCTGTCCAGGAATCCATACAGTCAAGAAGGGATCGGCCGCTCCATTTTATATTCAAGTTTGTTAATATTTGGAAGTTCGACCAGACAGCTTTCGAGAAGGTGCATTCTATGAAAATATGGGAGACCGCTTCAGAGGATTGTTTGCAGAGGGGGCAAAGACTTGGGCCGTTCCATCCTTTTGTCAGAAGATTATCCCACGTTAGAATCCTGTTCTGCACAGCCAGATAAAATAAAATTATCTTTAAGGTCAGCATTATCCCACGTTAGAATCCTGTTCTGCACAGACAGATAAAATAAAATTATCTTTAAGGGAAGCTTCCATATGAGACTGCTTCACTTGATAGTTTCACTTGGACTCTTTGGTCATATGTCGGATACAAGCCACTTTGGTGAGTCCGATACATACGTACGTGATCCAGCAGCGAGATCAACCAAAATGGCAGCAAGCTAAAATGAGGGGAAAAGTGCCTATATTACAACTTACTTGGAATTAAGGTTCATTTATTTATCAAGGCCTATATTAAAAGTGGAATTAAGGTTTCATTTTAGACTGGAACCAATCTCAATATACAAGATGAAATTTTTGGCGGAATCCAAATAAAGACAGCGACTGTTTCCACCTAAACGAAGACTTCATAAAATTGTGTGAACAAATGAATAATGTAATTATTGCAAAACCATCACAGCCACTACGATTTCTGCAAAACCATCATAGCCACCTAAACGAAGACTTCATAAAATTGTATGAACAAATGAATAATGTAATTATTGCAAAACCATCACAGCCAATACAATTATTGCAAAACCATCAAAGCCACTGGAGTAGCGTAATAAACATGGTCACTTCTACTCCCTGTCACTAAAAATATATGCCAATACATTCATTTTTAAGATTTGTCCTACTAAAGGACATAAATTTAATTACAATTTGAAATCTCAAAATATTCACTATTTATCTCGTGTTAAGGAAAAAGAATGTGAAAAGCTAAAAGCATATAAGTCGGTGTGGAAAAGACTTTTCTTTATTGTTGACTACTTTTTGAAGCGATGACAATTACATATCACCTACTTTACCAGCACTATGCAATGTTAAAACCTGCTGAACTTTTAATACCTTTCCTCGTATTTGTAGCTGGCAAAAATATTCTATTAGAACCTTTGTGCCCACCTCCTTTTCTGCAAAAAATTATAAATTATACACTTAAGATTTATCAACTCAATTTTCTTTTCATTCCACGTGATCAACGACGTCCTCCGTTTCATTGGCGTTGAAGAATCATAGAGAAATTCACGCGAAAAATAGAGCTTCAGCAACTTATTTAGTATCTACAGCATTAGCTCGAGTGCTTACAGGATACATATAGAACTTTACTCATGTTGACACCTCGTGTGAATAGAACAAAAAATTGCCAGTGCAATTTTAATGTTTTAACAAAATTTCAAACGGTATGAACATAGTTCAATGGCCACCAAACTCCGAAAAATCCCTTCACTCTTTTTGACATTTATGAACATAATTCAATGGCTACCAAACTCCGAAAAATCCCTTCGCTCTTTTTGAGATTTATGAACAATGACCTCAAAAGCATTTTACATTTACTGATATARATCAGAGAATTACATAAACGACCATCAATAGCACATTTTACATTGCAAGGCAAATTGTTAAAAAATTGACAAGGGTATGTTACAATACATTCATGTTATATAAATCCAAAAAAACCAATCCTCATTTCATAGGAGGTTCTTTCTTAACAAGGTATGTTGCATATTGTACATGTGTGGAAGGTTTCCACAAGCACCTGTCCTTTACCTGCTTTCACCAACTTTTCCCCACTCGGCAATGCAGGATCCAGAAAGATTTTCATCTGCTTAAAATTCTAAAGCACTTGCAGTCGAACCGCAACAGCAAAGAAAACTTGTAAATCGATATGGTACACCTGTGAGGACTGCAACATTTTTTACCTAAATCAATACACCTTCCAAGTTGATAGCTGTGTAGTTTAAATTCTTACTTGCACAAAGCAAAAGGTGGAATAGAATATAATACAATCCAATACCTGCTAGTCACCACCCATGCGTGCTTTTTGCTTTGCCGAGGGATGCAGACAATGGTGTACAGTATGTAAGGACCCCACCCAGCTAAAGCAGGCAATGCCTTTTGAAAATAAAGTTTCATCCCATTACACAGCTCTCCAAACAGCCGCTGGTGAAACTGTCAACAGATATACATATGGTATTAAAATTTGACCTAAACACGGTGGTGATAGGAATAAAATATTATCATAGAACATGTGATAGGTATAAAATATTATCATAGAACATGCATTTCCTGTTTCACACAGGAAACACTTCTGACTAACACATCATTAATTTATAGCAAAAAACGCTGGCAGCAGGCAGACTTGCATTAGATTACACTTTCGAGTCCCATCCTAGATTACGTGTTTAAGCTTGATACTAGGACTTAAGGTGCCACAAGTTCCAATTAAAACACAAATCTACCTGAAAGTCTAATGAGGGTACCTTAGAATTGACCAATTCTGGTGCAATTATACCCTGTAAAACTGCTCTTTTCTTTAAAATTGGTCACAAATCTGAAGCTTTATTTTCTGACTGAATTTTTTGTTTCAGAATAACAGAAATACATGACCTCCTTGTAAATGCTAAAACACCCCCTGAGAGAATAAAACTTAAATCAAAACACAGTATGCAGTTTCATAAACATGGAAATAAAGATGGTATGTGATAACCTGACAAGCACATTAAGCTGATCTCATCAAAATTAGCAGTTGGTCAGAGATACTGTTTAGGGTAATTTTCTAGCAAGTCGGGGAAGGCATAGAACATTCAAATGCATACTCACCCATGTTTAGCTTCAGATCTGCTTCAATTTCTAGGTGGCGCCTTTGACTCTGCAGCAGGGGAGTGCGCAGCAGGGGAATGTGCATCATCTGAATCACTTCCCGACGAGCTCCCAGAATCAGAATCTGGACATTTTGAACAAATTGGCTCATTATAATTTCATCTAGCAAAGCAGACAGCATTGTTAACAAATATAACCAGATCMACATATCACACAACAAAGACATTATCACCCTAAAACAAATGGCTGCAGGTAAATCCTATTTATRCAATTGAAATGTMGATTTAAAAGTTTGGCATACCGCTTGAAGAAGAACCTGAATCACTGCTCGAGCTACTAGAACTGCTAGACTTGCTTGCATAACCCCCATCCTTATCAATCTCCACAGGAGGGAAATTTGTAGATGGCATATCATCATCTATGTCAACATCCTCTTCTCCTTGWTCCCCTGTTTTGAGCATTCAACAGAGCAAGTTAGTTRAAGAAACAGCTTGAAATGGTGGGGGGGCGGCCAAACCCAACCCAAAAGGGGAAAAACAGAGAAGGACAGTATCAACGCCAACTCTCAATGATACCTTTCTTGTGTTTCTTTGGGGTTTCTCCTCCGGAGGCGACAGGAGACTGGCGATAACGAAAAAAACACATTATCAGTATGCAGAACATTGTAGTTAAGATAATTGTAATCAGCGTGCAGATGATGAGAACCATAAGAAACACTCCCTATGTTAGGGGATAAACATACCCATGGAATCCCATTGACCTACTGTAATAACCATGGATGAACATTAATGAAATTTTAACCAGCAATTCTTCATATGAAATGGAGAAATAGGAAAAAACAAAAAAACTAACCCTTTCTCTGGCTGCAACGTCCTCCGTCCCAGTTGTATGTAACTGTTCAGCACCATTTACCTTCTTCTTATTCTTGCTCATGCTCTTCTTGCAATTATTAACAAACCTATCAAGTTCCCAGAGCGTTTCTGTATCGAAACTATCTATATCAACCTCAATCTCATCCTCCTGTTGGCATAGCGCCGGATTCCTTTTCTTGATAATCTGGACTATGCTCTCCAACTTCTCAGTGGGTAGACTCTGTAGGCTTGCACTCAACTTCTGCTTCTCCTCATAAGTCATCTCCCGCTTATGAGGGTCTTTTGCCTTGGGTTTTTTGGGAGCAGGGGCTCGCAAAGTCGCATTAGCCTTGGACTTTGCATTAGGAGGAGGCCGCGGAGACAAACCCAAAAGAGGCTCCGTCTTCTTCAAATTCTTCTTTGGGGGCTCACCGAAAGGCAATTTCTTCATATTTTGGCTTGCCCCGGGTAATAACCCATCATCGCCAGACCAAGACAATTTCCTCTTCTCCTCTTCATATCTATCACAAATCGGCTTCCACCGGTCCTCAAAAAACTGCAACATCTGCTCAGCCATAATATGAACTTCATGTCCATTTGGGTTGTAGGTCATAGCATTATTAAACGTCAATCTGACATCCGCTGCAAATTCCTGAGGCGATTTATACTCATTTGCATTTATCTTCGCCTTGACGGTACCGAGATCCATTGGGTGTTTTATAATTGTGTGATAATCATGCAGCCCGAGCCCTACAGTGTCCACGGGAGCTTTGAAAACCCAGCCATGCTTGTGTTTGATGAGCCTGGATAGCAGAAAACCACATTGTTTCATGACATCTTGCAGTATCTTGCCGTTCATGGGGTCGGCGACAGGTCTCTTTGTTTCCCTAACATCTGACTTGCTCTGCGCAGGTCTCTTAATTCCTCCTTTCTTATTATCCGGCGGCGGCATCTTATCCTTGCCCATAACAAACTCCGAATTAAGATAATACTGATTGGCCTTCGGCGTTCGCTTTTCTTTAGCAGCTCCGCCATCTCCTCCGCTATCAATGGCTGCGAGGTTTATCTGCAGAGCTGGCGGCCGTTGACTGCCGGTAGCCAACCCTGAGGTAACTTCTTTAGCGCCGTAGTTACGCATATCGTTCCCAGAGAACTGAGAGGCGCTATAGCTAGCGTTAGCATTAATCCCGCCGCCCCTTATTTGCGTTTCCCTGGCCTCTACCCTACTGTACATAGTCCTAACCTGCTCTAGCTGGATCTTAAGCTTTCTTCTAAGCTCCCGGATCTGTTCTTTGGAATAGGCCGAAACATTATATGTTACATAGGCCTCCGCATTAGATTCCTTTCGCGCCTCGCGGTTTATGCTTATGGACTTCCTGTTAAGACTCGATGAATCATCGGAGGCCGCCACTCCGTCCATAAACATCGGCGGCTCTTCCCTCAATCTATTTCCGCCGTTTTGCCCGCCACGGGTGGGCGGCTGGGAATTGAACCCGGGCTTCGTCGTCGTCTTCCCCGGTGCTGCTGCTGCTGCTCCTCCTTTCCTCATGTAAACCTTCCGTTCTGCCCAGCGGGTCTGCTGCTGCTCCTGCGCTTCATCTCGACTCGCCAGAAGCGCAGAAGCCATACATGCGATGATCCTTGGGCCGCATGAGCGGCTGAATACGGCCTAGGGCTGAAATTTAAATTTAGGGTTAGGGTTAATTCCAGAGGACCTATTATTTAAAGATCTGATCTCAATAAATCACTACTAAGAGGTTACTGACAATTTCGCGAAAGTAACTCAAGAGAACACGACCTAGAAGCGCCCCGGGCGTCAGATCAGCTCCGTCTTCACAGTCTCCAGCTGCAGCCGGCTTTGGAACAGGGGATTGAGGGTTTCAGCTGAAGCCGTGAGGTCAAGGGTTCGAATCAAACGCTATAAACCCCCGTACAGCACAGATCTGTCCGTAACAGGGGATTAAGAGCACAAACTGAACCCTCCGGCTTCGAGCTTTCAAATTTGATTTATGGCGGCGGAAATCCGAGCTCCGCTGAGATATCAAGCATAAAAATCAAAATCTTCTCCTCTGAAAATCATCTCCCTCGGATTTCTCAAACGGCGAAGAAGGAAGAAAGGGAATGAATGAAATGAAGACGGAGAAAACAAGGAGGGGCAAGGGTTTCACAGAGTTGCCCTTGGATGAGAGAATCCGAGGGCTACACCCTCATCTCTTAAAGGCTGTAACCCTGCCCGCCCAAACAACGGGCACCATCGTCCTTCTCCATCTCTTCCCTCCGACGGTGAAGGCTCTCCTCTCCCCTGCCCGTTGGAGTGTACCGTCGGATGCATCATGGACGGCCACGATGGACGGGCTCCAGTCTCCTTGAGACTCTCCTCCACGTGTCATCATCCCGACCCTCTGTACTCGCACGTCGGGCTTTGATGCTTTCGCTCCCGAGAGTGATGACGTGGAACGTCACGTCATTAATTAGAGCTCACTCACTCCGATTAGGTCTCGCACAATTTAGCTGCCAGCTGTCATGGCGGAGATATTTTTGCCCACCCCTCTTTTCGAAGAAATTTCTACAATTCCTCTTTGTTCGATAGCAGTCGCGGGAAGGCTCTAAATGTCGGTTGGGCGGTGGGATTGAATCAATTAGTGCAGCTTCAATTTCCACGCACATTCTTTTTCCTTTTTATTTTAAACCCTAAATGCTTTTGTTCACTCAGAGGGTTGTTATAAATCTATGTTAACTATATAACAATCTTTTTATTGAAGAAATGTGTTTAAACTGTAATCAGGGTTAGTGTTAGAGGAAAGGTTTTTTTTTTTGAGCTTCAACAATAACAGTATAGTATGGTACATTGGTTTTCTTCTGTATAACCTGATTACGGATTATTATTAATGTATTTTTTTCATATTATGAATATATATATTTTTTTAAAGTGGATAAGTTTTGTTTATATATATATATATGATGTGTTGTGATTTATCGAAGTTTAGGATTTATATAAAAATTAATTTAAGAATTTTAAGAATTATAGTCAAAGTTTAAGAATTATATAAAAATTAATTTAATAATTTTAAGAATTATAGTCAATTGAGTTTAGTTTAGGTGGTTGAGACAAATGATTGTTATCCTTCTCATTCATGTTAAATTCTTATAAATGATATATTAAACACATAATAAATGTTCATATAAAAAATAGATAAAAATTTAAATATATCTTTTTTATTTTTATTTTTTATTTTTATATAAAAACAAAAACTAAAATAAAAAAAATTAATTGCAATGATTTTCTAAAATTTATTATGTCAAATTAAACGATGCAAAATTCCATAAAATATCATACATTGTTTTTTATTGATTTGGTGAACGCCAAAAATGGTCGTCATAAATTATACTAATTAATATATATTCATTTTATTTAAATATTTATTAAACATCATTTAATAAAAATAAAATATAATTTATAAAGATTTAAGTTTAAGAGGAATACATATAATTTACTTGGTGTGATAATAACTTAAGCTCAAACTATAGGTTTTTCCCTTTTTTGACTGGGGTTTGTTTGATATTGATGTAACTTTTAGTAATTATTGAAATAACAAAATCTTTTTTTTTTTAATAAGTTATTTTTCCAATTACCATTTATAAAAATATAAGTTTTATTTTAAATGTATATATGAATATTAAAGTAATTTATAAATGGTAGGTTTTGTTGTTTTTATTTAATATGAGAATTTATATGTTTTTTCTAACATTATTTCTCACCTTCATCCTCACATTATATATGAAGGTGAGGGTGGGGTAATATCAAAGAGAGGGTGGGAGTGGGATAATATTACCATCCACCCACATCCTCACCCTCATATATGAGGGTGTGGGTGGTGGGCAAGATTAGAGAAAACATATATACCATCGTATATGAGGGTGGGGTGAGGGTAATATTAGAGAAAACATATAATGAGGGTTGGGGTGGATGGTAATATTAGAGAAAGGGTGGGCGTGGGGAGTAATATTACCCCCCACCCTCATATACACCCTCATATATGAGGGTGCGGGTGGGGGGTAATATTAGAGAAAACATATACACCCTCATATATGAGGGTGGGGATGCGAGGTAATATTAGAGAAAATATATATGAGGGTGCGGGTGGGAGTTGGGGGTAATATTAGAGAAAACATATACACCCTCATATATGAGGGTGGGGATATTAGGTAATATTAGGTATATGTTTTCTCTAATATTACCCCACACCCTCATATATATGTTTTCTCTAATACTACCTATATGTTGTCTCTAATATTACCCCCCACGCCCACCCTCATATATGAGGTGTTGTCTCTAATATTACCCTCCATATATGAGGGTGGGGGGTAATATTAGAGAAAACATATACACCCTCGTATATGAGAGAGAGTAATATTAGAGACAACATATAAGTAGTATTAGAGAAAACATATATACGAAGGTGGGAGGTAATATTAAAGAAAAC
This sequence comes from Picea mariana, assembly GCA_032191745.1. Classification (NCBI taxonomy): domain Eukaryota; kingdom Viridiplantae; phylum Streptophyta; class Pinopsida; order Pinales; family Pinaceae; genus Picea; species Picea mariana. Next base: position 11,509 of record JASDQU010334765.1, read on the forward strand.
ATACATATGAGGGTGGAAGGTAATATTAAAGAAAACATACATATGAGGGTGAGGTGATATATGAGACAACACCTCATATATGGGAGTGGGGGGTAATATTAGAAAAAACATAGATGTTTTCTCATATATATCCCCCATCTCCATCCTCACCCTCACCCTGATATATGAAAATGAGAATAATATTAAAATATATTTTGTTTTTCTCCATACAATAATTAAAATTTATTTTTTTAATAAATTTAGTCTATGTAATAATATGGATAATCAAACATTTACCAAATTATAAATAATCATTTTAATCGTGTGAATATTGATTTTGCACTAATATAAAACATTGTTAATGGTGGTGTCGTGCTAATGCTCGAGATGGATCTAAAAGTGAATCCCAAAATCCCCAAGTAATTTTGATTAAATAAATCTCCATGCCTTTGTTTTTTTTAACCAAACATTTATTTTTTCATTTGTTGGGGTCTTATTTCCTTTGAATCCCTTATGTGAATCTATTCATCAAAGGGAAGGTAACAAAACTATCATTGATGCCCTTGGTTAAAATTGAAATTGAGATTGGAGTTAACAAAACTATCACTTATGTCCTTCGATCAAAACTATCATTGATGCCCAGGGATTACAACATTATTTACTTTAGTAACTTTTGACAACTATAGATACCCATGTTTTTTTTTTAACAATACCTAGTTTTTGGTTAAAGTCTAGAACTTACTCCCCATACCTCATTATCAAAATTTATTTATTTAAAAAATAAGGTCAAAATTAACATAATTCTCACTCTTAGGACATGCCAGGACATGCCACTCTGAGAACTCTCAAGTAAAATACAAGAGCAATATCATCAAATATGTATTAGTGGTAAACTCAAATGGATTTATCAATGTAACATAACATAAATAACTTAAAATGTCACATAAAGATCATTGTTCCATCTTAAGGATGACAAGGGAGTAATTTATTATAATTATAAAATAATTAAATTTTAAAATTGAATGGTAAAAAAGTTTATGTATTTTTAAGTAAAAAAAATTTAATCAACTAATATATATTTGAATTGTATTAACAATATAAATATATTAAAATTAAAAAAAAAATATTTCAACTTTACAAACATTCATATGTAAACATAAAACTATATATTACTCGTGAAATACTTCCTATTTTTTTAATTATTTACAAAATTATAAATAAATCACAAAATAAATTTTAATAACCCTTATCACAACTTTCATCGTGAGTTTTT
>JASDQU010334770.1:0-10851 GCA_032191745.1 Picea mariana
AGAATAAGGCGGATGTAAGAAGACCTAATAGAAGCTTCCGCTTCTAGAAGGATCTTCCTCTAGATGCTTCTTTTTAGTATAAATAGGAGTCGAGGGTATTGAGAACCCTAGCAGGGATATTATTGTAACAGAGCGCTGCTCGATTGGAGGTTGCCCCCTCGAAGAGGCCTGTGAACATTGCTATCTGAATCAAGTGCTATTTCTGTTCAAGTGCTATTTGTGTTGCTATTTCATATATCGTTTCTGTGTATTGAGAAGATTATGATGGATATTTTACTGTTATTCTGTTATTTCTAGCATTTCGTTTCTGTCCTGCATATTATATATATATGGTATCTTGCAATAGTCGCCAGCCCTGAGACCTTAAATGGTTAAAGACGATGGGAAACCGGGCTTGAGCGTTGCTTATGTGTCTTGGAGGTCCTAACCTTGCAGGGTAGGATGGGCGGGAGGTCAGTCGTATTTATCAGTCAGGCTTACTTGTCGTTAAATGTTTGCGTTGCACAGTTATGTGTGTTATTACTTCTTCACGCACGCACACACCTTCAGCACAAAAAAAAATAAATTTTGCACCTGTTACTAGAATGATTGGCGTAACGACGCAGGTTGTTACATGTGAACCAAAAATGTGAAAGTGGGTCACTTCTGGTTTGAGGCAGCTCCAAGCCTCGTAGCAGGTCCTATACTTGACAAGTCTACATGGAGTTTTGTTTTTGATGTATGTTTCAAAATTAAGTTCTTTGGCCCATAGTCTCTATGGTAGTGGCTTTGCATACAACATGCAATATGCCATCTCCTTTAGAGATCTATTTTTCCACTCAACAACTCTGTTTTGCTGCGAAGTATAGGGAACTATGTGATGAAACTGGATCCTTGCCTCATGGAAAATATTATGGATCTCATCATTTACATACCCTCCCCTATTATCAATTCAGAGTACTTTGATCGTATTTCTAGACTGTGTCTCAACCAAGGCTTTGAAATCTTTGAGGTGTTGAAAGACCTCATATTTTTTCCTGAGAAATTAAATCCAAGTAAAACATGAGAAATCATCAAGAAAAATGAGAACAAACCTTGCTTTGTTGATGGATAGATGTGGAAAAGGACCCATAAGGTCACTGTGGATTAGATCTAAAGGTGCGGAAGTCTGCTGAGACTTTCCTTTGGCGAATTTCTCTTGAGGGTATTTACCGTGAACACATCCCTCACATGCTCCCTTGGAAAAATGGATGTCTAGTAGACCATCAACTAATATGTGCTAAGTTGTTGCATGTATCTAAAATTCAAATGTCCAAACCTTTTGTGCCATGTCCTACTACTTTCATCAGCATGAGTAAGCAATAAAGAAGAATTAGGTTCAATGAATTAATAAAATGTATACAATCTACACTGATTATTTACCTCACCGGTTGCAAACCTGGAGTTAGTTTGCATGTCGTAGATGCCCACGAAATTTGGTGTGAAGATAAATTTCTTTCCAATGCTGGAATTCATCACTTGATACACAGAGAGAAGGTTGACAGAAAGTTTTGGAACGTGTAACACATTCCCAAAGATTCCATTGGTGAGTTCAATCCTTCCTTTACCAGTGATTTCGAAAGAAAAGTTGTCCCCCATCAGAATAGGATGACCTTTGCATGCATCCAATGAATAATATATTTCTTCTGAGGCTGCCATGTGATGTGATGATCCTGAATCTACTATCCAAGCATTGGGAGAGGAGTTGATTGTAATCAAGGCATGGCTAGAATTGGCTTTATTGGAATTTAGATCTTCTTCCTTCTTCTTCTTTGCACCCTCGGGGATGCGATCTACAACGTTGTTGTGTTGAAGTATTTGAGACATCAAATCTATTTTTTTTTACATTCATGTTGATTCTGGATGGAATCCTTTGTGACAGTGCATGCCTTTCTCTTCTTTTCTTCCCTTTTCTCCTTTGGATCTAGAGGCATCGGTGAAGGATTTTGTGTACCCTTCCTTCTTCGAATGTGCATGATATTTATGCTTATTTTTACCTTTATATTTATGATATTTGTGGCTTACATCATGCACAGTAAGTTTATGCACCCTTGGGCCTTTGATTGTTCCCATGTTGATGAGTTTGGTTTGCTCTTGTGTCAGAAATTCGTTAACATCCTCAAGAGAAGGCATCTTCAAGGTGGCTTTAGAGGCGAATATGACATAATGGAATGTGGATACGAATACATAGAATTAAGGACCAACCTTGGAGAGAATGGTGAGAACCATTTTTTTCCTCCGATTTATCAACCCCGCAAGCTTTGAGTTGCGATAGTAAATCCTTGAATTTTGTAAAGAAATCTTGGATATTGTTGAAGATTTTTGGATCCAATGTGAGCAGATCCACCTCCAACATGTGTCCCCTCATCTCATCATATTTTACAAATATCCCTTCCAAGATCGCCCAGGCTTCATTGGAAGTCTTACAGGAAGATATGTAAAAAAAGAGACTGGGAGAAATAAGACTGCAAATTGTTTTGAGGGCCTCATCCATGTGATTTAAATACATGGATTTTTCAATGCATGATGTCAGTTATGTATCTGTATTCAAGGTTAACCTGTAGAAACCTCTGGTTCATATATGTATGGTTGTTTTATCCTTCCATGTAAAGTAGTTGTAAGCTGTAAGAATGATTTCTTTTTGGGAATCCATCTTTCCGTTGTCCTCAATCTTTTGTACCTGAAAAACAACTTGGTGTAGATTTTTCTTAGCAATCCGTTGGCTTCGATACCATGTAAATGTGTTGAATCTTCACAAAATAGATATATATAAACAATGATACACACATTTGTAGAGAGAATTTGAGAAAGAAGAAGAATGAGAGAAGGAATGAAAGAATTATCATTAACCGTTGTGAATAATGAATAATTTACACATGTTAAACTTTGTATAACTGAATGAGTTCGACTCAAGGATAAGCAGTGCGCCATAGTGGTGGTATATAGTGATCTAGACACAAACCAATAGTTACAGGAGAAAATTTCCACCTAGTCTAGTCTCTTAGGAAGTTACGAGAGTGAAATGCCACGTAGTTGAGATAACTAGTCAACTAGTCTTCAGTTATCTGACTCAACAGATAGTAGTGAGGAGTTAACTCAGGCAATCAAGGATAATTCCCCACTCTGGTAATGATACCAAGGAAATTTCAAATTATCATGGTGATGATCCCAATGTTGCATGGTGACAAAACCAATGCATCATCTAAATTGAACTCAACTAGTCAAACTAAAGTGTCAACTGAAAGAGAATATTCTCCAGGTGGAATATTCTCCCCTAAATTATAGGAGACTGGATAATGACTAATTATAACTAATAAACAAGTAAAAACCTTAGGAAAAAGAAATCATAGGTGTGTGTGAAGTAACTCCAACAATTATCATCGAAATATATCTATTAAATACTGTAATGAATTGTAAATACATTTTGTTAGTTGTGTTCGGACATTGAATACCATGAAGGAATTTGGTTGAATGTGGTTGACCATGGTCCAATTTTATTAGCCAAGGTTATAAATGATTGCGTAGCACCCAAATTTCAATCCCCTTAAATCTAATGTAATGAAAATATGTGATCTATGCTAGTGAGTCATATAATATGGCCAGACAATGTAAATGATTATACAATACATGCATACAATGAAAATCAATTTCTCTCATAGTTTCATATTTGGTATGTTTTCCATGTATGGAAATATCATTATATTTATGGGATTATTCCAATATTAATTGGTATCATAGCCTTAAGATGAAGTCTTATTCATAGTTTTGCAATTTTATCCCCCTTAGAAGTTTTTTGTACTAGAAATTATCCTTCAGTTATCAACTTAAAGGTTTTGAGTAATATAAAAGTGCATCGACCACATTATCTCTTTATTTCAATGCAATTAACCCATTATCACTCAAGAAACTCTTAAAACGTTTTATTATTTTATAATTTTTTTCTTTAAGGTTTTACCAATTTTGTCACAATTATGTACTATTTCCATAACTTGTAAAATCATTAGTCCTTTCTAGTCACTTCCTATATTCTTTTGACTACCCTATTAATTTATTAACCTCATACAAATATTTTTTTCTTGAAAGCATCAATAAATGGAGTACATCGGGTCTCAATGCACTTATTTCAAATACTCTACTAAATCCCAAGGTCTTAGTGTTGTTTAACTTGGTAAATAAAAAATGATCAAATAAATTCTTCATGGGATCCCTCACATAAAAAAATTAATTTGGTTTCCAATCAAAATGACGGAAAACATAATTCTCATCTTCCATACTTTGTAGTAGGTTCTTTAATGAGGACAGATCTAAAACTAAGAGCATACTTTTCCCATTCACATTTTTATCCTTTTCTCTTGTATTCATTTCCACACATATTGAACATGTCCATGTGCATCATCATGTTATAACATATATAATTCCATTTAACTCTCCTCTTACAAACACCTATTTGTGTAAATAATCTCATAAGTGAGTGAAAGCTCAACTCTTGTATACATACTACAAATTTTTTAGGAGCATGCCTAACTACCCACTATTCTAGTTGATCACACAATTAATATGTATTAAACTAGTATAATTCCACTACATAATGATTTTTTGGTGTTGGTGAATCATCTAAAACTTTTGTCAACAACCTCCTCTCATTCACTTCCACCAACAATGGGCTATCTTAATTTTTTCCAATTTGACTTTACACTCATATTCATATGTACTCTATTAGTATTTTTATAGATATCTCATGTAAACTTCTCACCTAAGAAGGCAGTATCAATATTTGCTTCCTAATTTAAATTAGGAGTTTCACAATTCCCAAGTTCCTCCCATGTTCCTCGTCATTGAAACAAAATGAGTTCAATAATTCTAATTATTTAGTTTCTATTGTTTGTGTTCCTTCTATAATATAAATAGTATTTTTGGATGCATGCTTCTCCTTTTGATTAGCATGCCCTTTCATACAATCAAATTTCTAAGAATATGTAGATAATTTCACACAAATGGTACAAGGAAAATTGACCACTATAAGGTTAGTGAACAACTTGCTTTGACATAGAAAAATCATGATATTTAGGGAAACTTATCCATATCATCTACTTTCCCTAAATATTAGGGTAAAAATCTGAAGTTTCACTAAACTCCCAAATAGATGAGAATGAAAAAGGTAAAAATTAATTATTTTTAAGATTCCATTTATGTATTATTAAATTACCAAGATTACAACCCACATGTATCAACTAGAGATGAATTAGAATTTATAAGAGAAAAAACCCAATATCTCTAATTTTTTCTAATCCGAAATGGATCACACTTTAAAGAAATGGTTTTTCTTTTCTGGTTAGTCCCTGCCTCCGGCGAGGGACTATAGCATTCATGTAGTGGTCAACATCATTTGACCACTTATTAGTTGGTTCATTGGTTATTTTTCTTTTCTCCATACAAATAATATATTTCTGAATTTTATTATTTATATTATTTAATTATTGATTGGTTCAATACACTTTGATTTGACACAAATAACGTGGTGGAAACCAATTTATTTTCTATATTTTTCAGAAATTAAAATTAATTTAAAAAAATCTAATTTTCTAAATTATTTTACTGACTTCTTTGAAGGTTTCCTCTGATTCTGACAACCGACAGGTTGGATCTGATTTTGAAAACCAAAATTGCATCCTCCCTCCCTATGTGCTCACCCTTGGAAACTTTCTCAACTGCTAGCCATCGGTTGGCCACCTACTCACTCTCACCGTGTCCCCCACTGCCCTTCACATTAAATTTATGTTATTCCATTTATTCTAATTCATGTAACATTAAACAATGATTTATTATGATTCCTGTAACATCAAACAATGATTTATTATGATTCCTGTAACATTACGCCGTGATGTTATTCATACAAGGTTCTTCTGCATGATAGCGTCCACAATGCTTCAGCTACCTGTAGAAATGGAAATTAAAAATCATGTTAGAGTCCAGAAAGCACCAGATGCGGTTGAAGTTTTCAAATCAACTCCAACTTCCTATTGCGTTCCGACTCCAACTTATGCTCACCTCTTTCCAAGATATAGCCTTCTCGAACAACTATAAGTAATGTTTGTCACCTCTCCTTAGATTAGTATGTACTCGATAATACTAATCAAGAAGAGGACATTGGCTTCTCCTTCGATGGTTGGTTTTCAAGATGTAGAGAACACAATGCTCTCTTATGTCCATCCTTTTTGTCACAGTAGTTTCTCTCACAGTAGTCACTCTGGCTCATCATCATCTCACCTCTCAAGGCGAGGCACTACAATCCTGGCACAATGCTACAAGATACATAAGCCATAACATACAAACTATAGACTAGGAGTCTAAGAGTTCCGCGATCAGCTTCAAGAATGATTTCAAATATATGACAGAGGACCCCCCACAGGAAGTAGATTAACTCCCACAAGGCCTCCCCAGGCAGCCGACTGGCTTCAAATTCTGACAGTACTCTAGATATATAACAATTGATGCCAAGGCAGGCATGATAAATAAAGAAGCTAAGAAAAAAACAAGAAACATAGTAGACAAAATGGAAACAACAATGTGAAGAGAGCTTATGTATTAGATGAGAGTCTAAATCTATAAAGGGAAAATGAAACAAGAAGATCAAAAAGATATAACAAATTCTAACGACTGGTACAGATGGTCAGAATAGTTGGTAGTGTACAATCATACTCTGTTGAGGTTATAGTTATAACTAAGACTCCCTCTTAAACTCAACAGTTACAAAGATCAACACTGATAATGCCCAAGTGTTGTCTCTGAAAATAAAAAATGGTTTTTCCTAATGGATTTGTAAAGATGTCTGCGAGATGATCTCGTGCACCACAAAATTGAAGAGTGTTTTGACCATTATTGACTAGCTCGTGTATGAAGTGATAGCAAGTGTCTATGTTCTTTCTTTTCTTATGAAAAACATGGTGTTTAGATCAAGAAATTGTTGAAGTATTGTCACAGAAGATAGGAGTTGGCGAATTTTCTATATGTTACATGTCATTCAATAGTCTTCGCATCCACATAGCTTGACATGAATTTGAGGTAGCAGTGACATACTCTGCCTCTGCAGAATATATTGAGACAATGTGTTGCTTCTTTGACGCCCGAGACTTCAGATTTGTGCCCAAGTGAAAAGCATACCCCGAGGTGATTTTTTTGTCATCTAGTTTTCTTACAAAATCACTGTCAGTGTAACGAGAAAGATGATTATCTTCAAACTGAGTGTACCATAAACCAAAATTTAGAGTGCCAACAACATATCTTAGAATGCTTTTCTCTATATTCTAGTGATAATCTTTGGGAGATTACATGAACCTGGAAACAAAGTCAATTTCATACATAATGTCAGTCTTAGTTGTTGTAAGATACACCAAACTTCATACTAAAATTTTGTACAAGGTAGAATCCACTATAGGTCCTTCATCTTGCTTGCTCAATTTTGTGCCTAGGGGTATGGAGGTTTCTTCTGGATTGTAGTTTTCCAATCAAAATATTTTGAGGATGTATGTTGCATACTTTTGCTAACAGATAAAAATCCCTTTGGTTGATTGGTCAAACTCAATCCCCAAAAAATATTTCATTATGCCAAGATCTGTCATCCCAAACTCAAATTGCATGTCATGTTTAAAACTAGTTAACTGAAAATTTTCAATATATATCATGTCATCAACATATAAACATACAATCAAAATTTAACCTTGTTGATTTGTTTTGGTGTATAAAGTTGGCTCATTTTTTCTTTTGCCGAAAACACTCTTGATAAGGTAAGTGTCAATTATGTTGTACCAAGCTCTTGGAGCTTTCTTTAAGCCATACAAGGATTTCTTCAACCGATACGCGTTGGCTGGATATTATTTGACTTTAAATCCATGTGGATGATCCAAATAGACCTCTTCTTCTAAGAAATCATTCAGGAAAGCTGACTTGATGTCCATATGGTATAGTTACCATTTCTGTTGATCTTATATGGCTAAGAGAGTACTTACAATGTGCAAACCTGCTACTGGAGAAATATTTTCACCATAATCAATGCCTGGTCGCTGTGAGAATCCTTTGGCAACAAGTATTTTTTTGTGTTTTTCAATCTGCCCATTTTCATTGGTTTTAGTTTTGTAAACACACTTGAGAGCCATACTTGTCTTATGTTTGGGAAGATCAAGAAGATCCCATGTCTTTTTATTCTCAATGGAGTCAATCTCTTGGTTCATGGATTAAACCCAATGTTGCTCTTTAGCACTCTCTTTAAAATATATAGGTTGACATGAAATTAATGCAAATATATTGTGATGATTCATATTATCCAACTACTGATGGATTTCTCTCAAGATTCGATTCATTTGATTTTGAGGTTCAAATGATGAATTTCTTCTTGAATAATATTTTTCCTGAGATCTTTCAGGTTGTCCTTATACCTGCAATATTGGAAGGATGGGCTAATGTGTTTATTGTCTTGAATTTTCTATGTTTTCCGGAAGTGCTAGCAATGAATTTTGACATTCCATAGGGCGATTTTCAGACTCATTTTAGAACTGATTTTCAATAAATTTAACATATCTACTGAGAATTAGTTTCTTTGAAATCGTACTGTAGAGTTTGTAGGCTTTGGATGTCTCATTGTAGCCAACAAAAATGCATTTCTCACTTCTACCATCAAGTTTATTCCTTAATTCGGAAGGTATGTGAGCAAATAAAATGCATCCAAATGTCCTAAGATGAACAACATTCAATTTTATCCCACTGCATGCTTCTTGAGGGACCATCATCTTGACACCACATGTTGGGGATCTATTCACGAGATAAACTAAGGATGTTATTTCTTCGTCCCATAATAGATTTGAAAGACATTTCTCTTTGAGAAGGCTCCTTGACATGTTCATTATACTCTGAGTTTTCTTCTCAGCCACTCCATTTTATTCTGGAGTATATCTGGCTGTGGTTTGCATGATTATGCTTTGTGATTTGCAGAAATTCGAAAATTATTTTGAACATTATTCTCCTCCTCCATCTGAACTGAGAATGTTCACATATTTCCCACTATGTTTTTCATCTTCAACCTTGAACTCCTTGAACATTTCAAAGGTTTCAGACTTGTGTATGAGGAAATAGATCCATATTTTACTGCTAAAGTCATCAATAAATGTTATGAATAAAAGGTACCACCTATTGACTTTGTTTGCATTGGTCCACAAAGGTTAGTATGAACCATCTCTGAGTCTTGTTTTGATTGAGCGGAGGACTGGAGAAAGCTAGTTCTCTTGTGTTTTTCGAGAATGCAAGACTCACATAGGGGATTTTTCCCTTTTAAGATAGGTAGACCTTTGACCATGGAGTGATTTTGTAGAAGGATTAGACTCTTAAAGGGTATATGTCCAAATATTGCATGCCAAATCATAGTTTCATTGGGGGTGTATGCACTTTGTGCATTCGATTGGGACATATTTGTAGTTCTAAGGGTCAGGGGAAACATTCTATTCCTAGTCATGTGGATTTCAGAAATTATTTTTTTGCTGGGCATTTTGTCATATATCCTACCTGATGCTTCTTCAAAAAGTACCTTATAACCATTTTCAACAAATTATCCTAAACTTAAGAGATTATGGTGTAGATCTAGAACATGATAGACATTATTTATATCTTTCTTTACATCTTGTTTAGTGAGAATAGGTATAAATCCTTTTCCTTGAACTTTGACTAAAGAGTCATATCCAAGTGTAATGTCATATGAAATAGAAGAATCAATGCATGAAAGTAAATATTTGTTACCTGTCATGTGATTCATGCATCCACTGTCCAACAACCATTGGTCCTTGTGTTGTTCTTCAGTTTTGTGAGATGAGAGAAACATCCCATGTGAGGTGTCTCCTTCATGATTTCAGACATGTTCTTTTCCTAAGTGTTGTTCGAATTGCTTCTTACGAAATTCATATTCATAGTGCCCATACTTTTTGTAGTAATAGCACTCTATGCTTTCTTTGTCATTCGATCTCCTCCCTCTACATCTTTGAGGGTGGAAATTATGATTCTAGTTTTGATGTGTGTGACCTTCACCTTAGTGATGATTTCTTGGACTTCTACCTCTTCCTCTATTATCTCTGTTGTAGGAAAATCTGCCTGCGAACAAGTAGATCGACCTCTAGGGCTTGACCTTAACCCTAGACATAAAAGTGCTTAACGTGGACACTGAATTTCTCTCAAATCTATCTAAGGCTAATGCATGAGAAGGAAGGATGTTAGAAGTACCTTTTAACCGACGTTTGTCCCTGCACGCTCCGAGTTGCGCTCCAATCCTTTGCTCCTCACTGAGGTCTCTGGACAAAACAAGATACGACCACTTCCTACTCTACTGACATTAGCTTGAAAATAGATCTATCACTAAATGATAAGCTCATGTAACATTAGACACAAACTAGAAAGAAACAGGCCAAGCTTGTCATATTAATGAGAATAACGACAGCAGTAGTTACAATCGTAGATGCGAATGCGACAGCTTCGTCAAGTCCTCTTCGTCTAACCCTTGCCTGAAAGATTCACAACCTAGATGACAGCAGCTTCAATGATTGATCTCCTTTGGCTGACTGTAAGTTTCCTCCAAGATCATAAGTTTCACATATCCAATTCTCCCCTCCTCTCTTCATCACCATAGAGCTTGCTTATATAGGCTAGGAAGGGCCTAACCACTTGAGTTATGTTTAGAACTAGTTGAGAACCTCCTCCTTCGATCAGAGATATTTTGATAGAACCAAGAAGTCGAGCTCAACTGCCTCCCAAACTCGAATGACTCTCCCCTTATTCTTCTCACCGGGCTAACAATTT
>JASDQU010334771.1:0-12635 GCA_032191745.1 Picea mariana
TGCATTATCTTCTCTCTTTTTTTTTCTGCATCTTCATATGCTTCTATTATGTAGTCATGTACTCTTTCTTTGACTAATCATCATATTATTTTATGCTATACTGGGGAACCTTCTTATGCACCCTAATTTTCTTGTGTGCTCCTCATGATTGCAAAATTGTTTTCTTAAGTGGCCTTGACTCTATTTTCTCTGTTATGATTGGGGTATATGTCTCTAGTATGTGCCCTCCTACTTGTCCCTCTTGCATAAGGATGTTATATTCCCTATGTGTCTCTCCATTAGTGGCCTTTGCACGGTTCTTATATTTTGTGACAGGATTGGGGATAGCCTTTTTTTGTCTAAGTGTTCTTGTTGTTGCACTCCCCACTGTCTAATTCGTGTGTGTTGTTGATTTTATTGTATTTCCTGCTCGGGTACTCTTCTTCTATGAGGATCTCACTTATTATGGTTGCTTATATTTTGTTGAATCCGCTTGAACCTTCCATTCCTACTTCCATTCTTCCATTGCCCATTGCACCTCCTTTGTTGTGATGTAATATCTCATCTGCAACCACTCCTTCTATGGATCCATTTTTTCCTGGATCCACGTATTGTGCCTTGATGCTTTGAATTTTTCTATCGTCTTGTATTCCTCTACCACCTCAGGTGAGATCCTCCAAGTTTAGGCCACCTTTTCCTATATTTATTCCAAATATGTTGGAGTTTGTATGTCTTTCCTTTGCGACAATTGTGTTCCATAATGTTACGTACCATGTTATGGGACATTTTTTGAGTCTCTGACAAAATTCATTATATTTTAGGTGTCTCCATCCCTCTAAATCAATAAGTATGTGTAACCATGAATAGTGGAACTCTATGCCTAAGTCATGAGCTTCTTTGCAATCATCCAGAAATAGATTTAACAAGTATTGACTCCAGCTAAATACAATCCCTTTTGTGCACTATGAAGATTCTTCTATCACCCTTGTTGGCGCTTCTTCTTTGAGACACTTCCTTGAAATTTTCATGCCATAATCTTTGTCGCTAACCTCATTGCGGGTTCACTGATTTTGTTTATAATGACCCCCATGGATCCTCTCTCTATTCCATAGGTTTGCTTCATTTCTTCTGCCAAGGATTTCTCCTTGGTCATGTCATCCAGATACTACGTAGGTTGCTCACCATCTGTGGGAAGACCTATTATTTTGGAAATTAGCTCGACATCAATTAAGACTAGCCTATCCAGCCATAGAATTCCTCCATGCATTATTACCAGTAATTGTTTGATGCAGTTATTTATGTCCTTACCCCTTCCAAATTATGATATCTCTTGCAGGTTCATTATACATGTGTTATATAAACCTGTTATCCATTTTTTGGGTTCTAATATTGATACTCTTATCACATTGACCCCTCTTATCTTCATGTATACTTTTGGCTCAAATTTTGGAAACTTGTCTCTATCTTTCACATCCTGGTCCGCATAGTGTAGTTCATATATGCATCCTAGAAAATATGGTAAAACATGTACTCATGTTGGTATGCATGCTAACACAAGGGTTACCTATAGTTGCATGTACTCCTGATGGTATGCATGCTAACCCAATGACTTACAGACTATTTGTTTTCCTTTCCCCTTTATTGACACCCTTGAGGGCCCTACCTCATGACACATTTTCTCTTCCTCTTCCTCTTTTGTGCTAGAATCCTACTTCTCTGTGATATCTTCTACTTGTACCTGCTCCTGCTACATTGGCTTTTTGCTAGATTGAATCCTTGGCTCATCTGATTCAGTTCATTCCTCACCTTCTTCATTTGTTAGATGGACTATTTCCATGCTAGGTTGTTGCATTGAGTTTTTATTTTTTGTCATGTGTTGTGGGTCAATATGATATTTTTTTGTCGCAGGGGATGGATCTTTATCTTCCATCACTATAGGGATCAATGGTTCGATTACTAGGGAAGGGATGGCATCCACATCCACTATTCCCTTTGGTTGTGTAGGGTTTTTCTCTTCAATTTTTGCCTCCTGTGGCAAACTCACGGCATTACGTGTTTTCCTCGATATCCTTTTAGGAGCTTCAACCTTTAGAGGTGTCATCTTTATTGAATATGTGTGGGTTTGCTCAGAAATTTCACTAACTTCCTTCTAAATCACTTGTTCTCTCTTAGCTTCTTACTCCTTAGCTTTGTGCTTGCTCGAAGTCACAATGTGGCTTATCGAACACAATTTTTGCTTCTATAGTGTTGTCATAAATTCTCCAAATCTTACCAAACATGCTTCCTCCATTGTCATAAATGTTCATTTCACACCTCACTTTTTCAGCAACTGATTTTCTTTTCGTGACTATTTCATTTTTCCGGTGCACAATATTTTTATACTGCCATATTTCTCTAGCACACTTAACTTTCCTTTTTCCCTAGTTGTCCTGCGTGCAGTATGTTAACTTTATCTCACAATAGTTTACTGTCTAATGGACAATATCATTCTCAAGTGTCTATCTATCACTTATTCCTTTGTCGTTTTCTCAATTTTCTATTTTTTTTCCTTATTTTACTTCTTTTTCTACTTTTTCTTTTATTTTTCTTCTTTTTCTTCCTACTGTATACATTATGTACAATTATGTTCTCTGTGTTGTAATTATTGAGGGTTGGTAGGTCGAGTGTCCCTATATAGTTTCAACTGAATACCATTCACCATTACATGCATTTCCTTTATTGTTAATTCTTTCAATTGCACAACACTTGTTGGCCCTTGACCAAGTTTTGAGGATCCTTCGTCATTTTTGACCATTTTGGGACTTTGACAAACTATCGAAGGCAAAGCGCAAATGGAAGTGGATATCGTGGGATCTCAATCCCTTTTTAGGGATTTTTGGGTTTTGGGCTTATGTAATGGGTATGGGGATGTCGGCCCATGGGTTTACGCATGCTTAGGCCTATTTTGTAATGTATAAATAAGTTGCTAGGTAATGTAAGAAAATTCAATTTGTGCTAAGTGAAAATGATTGTAAGAGGCTTGGTACGTATTGTATTTTGATACTTGCAGAGCTAAGTGAAATTCTTCTATAGTGCTTTGTGCACAGACTATGGAAGGCTCTGTTCCTAAATCTATTCAGGGAAGGAGGATCTCGTGAGGTGTACAGATCTCTTGTCCTCTACGGAGTTGATTTTGAGGATTTGTGCATGTAATAATATTGAACAAAGATAATAGATAAGAAGAGTTGGTGGACGTAGCCCCAGGGTGGGGGTGAACCACGTATATCCTGTGTTGTGAATGCTTTGTTCTTTTTGGTTATTCTTTTGTTTATGTGATTCAATGCTTAGTGCGATTTTAGATGATAGATGAATCTAATATGATAGCTTAGTGCCAAATAATGTGAATGAATGATAGATCTGATCTCTGTTGGTATGCTTAGTGCTTGAATCCATTAGATCTGTGTGAATGCTTCACTGATCTATTGTTAGGGTTTAGTTGCGTTGTGAACTAAGGCTGAATATTAACGAACTATAATTACTAAGTGCTCTATTAAGGTGTTACAATCACAGATCTGTGTCCTAGCTAAGGTTGTATACATTTGAGTCCTGTAACCACCCCTCGGGTGAGACTTCATCTACTTCATAGGTGTTGTCGAAAGGGTCGGTAGTTAGGGTTTTGTTGGTGTGTTGTTGTAGCATTGAACCCTGGGTCTACCCCTGTGCCAACAAATGGTTACATTTTCGGGACCTGAAACTTTGATTGCTAGGAACTGAGGAAGAATAATCTCTGTTTGAATATATGACCTAAAACTATGGAAGCTCTGTGCATAGATCTTTTTCCCTGGTGCGTAGTAATCTACTTGGATTGTGAAGCTCTGTGCTAAGAAGAGAAGTCTAATCTTAAGAAAGAGGTAAGATCTGAATGCTTTTTGCTCTGAAAGAGGTAAGAATAGTGAAAGGTTTTAGATCTGGAAGATTTGTTCTCTGCTAAAAGTAATATTAGTGGAAATTTTTGTTTCAAGAATATGGATCTAGGTATGTTTGATAAATTTTGTCCTATCTTGAAAACTAGGTCACAGCTAGAGAAAAGAAGATTTGATATGAGTAGATCTGATAAGAATAATGAAAGATATGTTATTCCTATGCATAGAAAAAATGTTTGGACTAACAAATGGATGCAAGATCCTATAAAGAATTTTTTCCAGGTTAGCTACCATGATCCTCGTGCATAGTACAAGAAAGGATGGGGATCACTTAAGAGAAAGAGAGGATTAACTCTTTGTTACAGTTGCATAAGACTGGGACATCTTGCTAAGGAATTCCTTGGTAGAAGACCCAATTATCTTTATTGTAAGGCTATGGATCATGAAGTTATGGATTGCCCTAGAATGATTGCTAAGGTTGAAAGAATGAATACGAGACAAGAAAACCCTGAGGAAGATCAAGAAACTAAGATCATGGAAAAACCCCAGAAAGAATCAGAAACTGTACTATTGCAAATTAAATAAACCCATCACAAAAAAATCAACTTACCAGAGATCTTCAAAGAAAAAGAATGCATAGAAACAATAATAGGAGACTTCAACATTGACTGCATTCTGGATGAGAAAACATAGGTGAATATCATGACATAAAGAACTTGGGAAATTTTAGGAAATCCTGCTATGATTCCTTCATTGGGAGGAATACATTGGGAGGAACCAGATTATTTAAAGGAAAGTTGATAACCCTATGTGGAAGACTTACCCAGATATCTATGAGTAGTCATGGAACCTTGACAGAAGAATATTTTGAGGTTGTTAAATTTATTGAGAACAACGCCCCATTTTCTATGTTACTAGGAAAACCTTGGATCGAAAAGGATCAAGCCAAAAGAAAAGAAGAGAAAGTCTTAGAGAAGAAGAAGAAAGAATTAAAAGATTTCATGACTAGGAGGATCTCGCATTTGATTGAAGAATGGGAGAATAGGTCAAAGTTATTTAGAACCAAAAACTTGGATGTTGAATTTGAAAGGATACACGAGGACTTGAGACACCTATCTGTACAAGAGAGTAGCGTACCTGCACCAAAAAGAGAAGAAGTATTTTCGGTGAACCCTAGTAAAGACCATCAACAGTGCGAATTTACTATGCCCAGAGAAGATCAGAATCAGAATAGAAAGAGCAATATCGAGACGAACATCACTGGGAAGAAGGCTAGAAATCTCAATAAGAAGAAAGCAAAGATAGAAAGGTTACAAAATGTTTTAGAAGGAAGGATTCCAAAATCTGAACTTCGTCGGGATACCAGTACAACACAACATGGATGCTGAGTCTCAGTTTTGACATATATAATGCCCTATATTACCTTGTATCTGATCCTTTTTGCCTATGTTATAATCCTATACTTGACTATTTCCTCCCAAACACATACCCAATGACCTTGTTCATGTGCATAAGTGGTAAATTATGATTACTGCATGATTTGTTTAGTTTTTCTTGAGTTAATTTGATTAAATGTTTTAATTTTGCATGATCCTAATTGTTTGAATCTTAGGAAGTTTTGATCCGGTACTATCACAATATGCTCTATTTCGGTACTGCCCATGTGCCTAATCTGGTACTCAGAATTATGACTGTGTGTATTCCAATACTAAATAGCTACCTACAGGATTTTGGTACCAGCATTCCGATACTCGATTTTCACCTCGCTTTCCAGGCCGATGACGATTGATCTCAAAATTTGGGGAAATGGGTTTTGTCCAGAGCTGTGTTTTCATTCAAAATCATGGGCCAGAATCTCTAGATATCACATGTGTGGACCTCCATCTCAGGGGGAACGATCCATCCTCAATCTTTACCAATTTTCCAGAAATTCTAAGATCATGCCCAGATTTGTGGGAACTGTATTTTCTTGATTAGCTAATGGTTGAACTCGACCTCCATTGATGGAAAATGGTTTTGATTTGGATTGCATTGTCTAGATCCAAAATTGTAATGTAAAAATTATATAAATTGAGTGATAGCTAAGCCAAAAGGGAGAGGAATTGTTATGTTGCAGATTGGATTTCTAAACATATTATCTCTGTAAACATACTTGTTGAAGAATCAATATGAAGTTAAATTCATCAATTCCATGTGTTTTGTAAATTCTTTTGTTCTATAATTTTCTTTAAGCTTCCTTGTTGGCATGGCAAGGGCCCACCGATCCAACCAAGGTAAGCTCATTTGTAATTATTTTGTGAATGTAATTCTATTTGTGTGAGTGTTTTACAATAGTGTGTTGCTAATGATTTTTAATCCATTTCAAAGAGTTCAGAATTGAGTTACTTGTTTCTGGATTGGTGTGAAAAATTAGATACTAGATCAAATAGATATTTTCCTTTTCTAATGTTCCAGGTTTCCATTTAATCGTTTGAAGTATGGGATTGTTAAGCAAATGACATTTTGAGTTTATATTTGTAGTATTTTCAGTATGTGCATGAACCGAAAGACTTTATATCTCATCTTCATGTTCCATAATGAAGTCTCTCATTTATGTTGATTGTTCCTTTTACTGGTTTGTTTGAATTACATGAAGCTAGAATTGATTTTAATTTCAAGAGTGATTGGATTTGATTGCTATTTACCATTTTGATTACTACAGGAGACAAGATTCTCAAATTCATCTCTTTAATTCATGAGCCTGGAATGAATAGACTTGTTTCTCTAGGACAGAATATTTTTGATTGGTTGTTTGTGTGAAGAAGTTTCATTATCATTTTTCCTCTTCTAAGTTCAAGGGTGTTTGAAGTCTTTAGAAATCTTAGAAACAGAGTTTTTATGTTATTAATTATTTCCTATATGCAACAGACTTAGGTAGGTTACCTGTTCTCTGCACATATAGTGTAACAACTCTTTTGATAACGAATCCCAGATTGACATTTAAATGAGTGTAAGATACATATTGAACATATTTGTACACCAACATTTTGGCATCGTTGTCTGGGAGGTGCTAAAGGGATTAGAGCATAGGTAGGTTTCTTTTATTTCTCCAAAGCCTTGAGTGTTCCTTTCATTGAAGTGTGTTTCTTGTGTTCCTTTCATGCAAGCATGTTTCTTTTCATGCAAGTGTGGTGTTATTTTAAGGATTAACTAAGGGTGGAGAGAAGATGGTAAGATGTGAGGGAAGAGCCCACACATCCACTTTAGTGGGGTTACTCCAAAATTAGGTTGTCCTCTTCCTTTTAGTAGTTAGAATTTGTGTTTTATTAACATTAGCGATTTTTTTATATATATGAGAAGAGAAGCTAACTTCTGTGAACAGATAACTTGGTGACAGCAGGATCCTAGTAGCACAGTGGCACTTCAAGTATATAATTGGTTTTCTTACATTTTATTTTAGTTTTCTTCTATTTATTTCCTTAGGATTTTAAAAATAATAATTTGGGCACTGTAAGAACCCCCCGTCTACACTAATCCATGTGTGAAACAAGACCCATAAACCAACAACAAGGACTCAAATATGATCATGAGTTTGGAAGAACTCTCTCCATCCTAGAAGCAGCTGGGATCTCAATCTCTGCCTCACAAAAAGAACAAATATTGACAGCAGTGAAGAACCTATCCACCTCTCCAGAAGTGATAGAAAAACAAGATTTCCATAAGCTACATCCACAAGAAGATCTAGAAGCCTCCTTTGATCACCCTTTCTAACTTGTAGAGGAGACTGAAGAATCATTCAATGGAGAGAAACTGCTAGAACCTGAGATCAAGGAGTTTGTGACATGCATATCGCCAGATCCAGTATGCATCCAAGAGACAAACCATCCAAAAGAAGATGATCTGTGTGGCATGATAGAGGGATACATGCAAAGTGTTCTAAATGAGAAAGTGAACCAAGAACATCAAGATTACATTGAACATTGGTTCCAGATGACAACAAGATTGAAACACCACTCTCTTCTTCAAAAACTCTCCACATCATCATCAAAGCGGTTGGTTCTTCGTATTCTGGTATACATTAAAACTTATCTTTCAAACCTGAGTATGAATGTGTTTCTACACCTGTTACGCACATGGTTACATTGGAAATATTCTTACATGTGAAATATAATTTCTTGTTATTAGGTAGGATAGAGTAAAAGTTGCATGTTAGTTAACCTAGTTCTAAATAAATGCAACATCTTTCATGTTTCTTTTCAAATAAATGAAATGAGATGAAGATAATATTGGTGATCTAACATCAAAAACCAAAACAACTTAAGATATTTCTTCTTATTATTACATATATATTTATGACTATTAATAATAACAATTGCTCATAAGACTAATCTTTAAAATATTATGGGGATTTACAAAATATTTAAGGTCTGCATAATGATGCGCATAGGTAACTTGTACATCCTAGATTACTATCAGAACTTGTTATTCAATCATTCTTATCAAATAGTAGCAGGAGAGTGAATGAAACTTCTACTTGTGAGGGAACACAATCTTATATGGAGATGATGAACTTGGGGACTAGAGGCACCTTTAGATCATTCTCTCATGGTCTCATCCACCACACATTAAGTAAGTTTCACCATGATATGTCTTTCGACTAATCTTGATACATAAGTCTATTTTTCATACGAACAATCATTTATGGGTAATCTATAAAATATCTTCCAACTCAATACCATCCCATCCTGTAAAAAGGTTTTCAAAGATGCTCCCCCATTCACCCATGTGAAATCAATCTATAAATTCTATCTTAAGGGTAAAGATTGGGACAAGAACCTGTTATCGGGCGAAAATGACCATCCGTCAATTGGAAGAACGAGTCTAGTCCGGGGTTGTTTAAATAACCCAAGATGTTTGGTGTGACCCGCTCTGACGGGTTGAATGGCTTTGTTGGCCAATCTAAAAGTCCTAAAAGAAACAAATAAAAGAAAAAGAGCAAACTAACAAATAACTACTTAGAGTATATATGTACATACGTATACATATAACTATTTTAAATAATATTTACACAACATATATGTTTATCTAATTTATGTGCATGATGTACAAGTTGCGAATTTTAATCTAAACTCACAAAAATCTATGAAAAGATGGCTCTTTTAACAAAAGCAGATAAATAAAGAAAATAAACTATTTTTTTTTTTATCTTTATTTATCTATAAGATTAGATTGAAAATATATTATGAAACAGGAATATGTAGACGATCAAAGCCAGATCACATATAAGAGTTTAAAAAAAAAAAAAAAAACGATGAATAGAAATAAACTAACCTATTAATGAGTTAATCGACATACATCCAATCATCTGTATGATTATATAATGTCCAACTAGCCTGTCCAAGAGATAAACATGCAATGAACCATGAAACTGTTCAGAATAAATGAAAGACAATATATTAAAGATTGGATTTTGATGACACAATGATAAGACACAAATAATAGTTGTGATATTTGTGATTGCAAGCAATTACACGTAAGATAAATCTAACTGTAACAACCTCCTTTTAATCATTCAACAAAATTAAAGAAAAACTTTATCATTTGGATTGAACGAGTGATCACTATTTTTAATATCTGAATCATCAAAATGTGGACGATATTAAAAGATATTATCCTAACGACATAATAATTTGTGAAGACAAAATCTATCAACAATTATTTAATTATAGGATAAAAAACCATAAACGAAAACAACATTTACAGAGAGCTAAAGAAGAAATGTAAACATATGTTCCGTCTAAATTCGTGAATAAACTGTCCACCTTCAGCCCCAGGCCAAGATGATTCCTTTACAAAAATATGAGTTTTTAAAGGGTTCAGAAAGGTAACTGTCTTATCTTATGAGATAAGATACAATCATCTATTGATTACAAAAATAGAGGGGGAATATAACCACCCCAGATCACACTAAATCTTTAAAAAGATAAAAAAAAGTTTATTCATGTTTATACAAAAATGGACCATAGATATGGCTAACAAGCCCCCAAAAAAATGCTTCAGATCACTTGGTCACCATAGACTCCCAAATATCCTGAAAGAAAAGATAAAATAGAGAGATTCAGATATACATTCAACCAATAATTTCCAAATTTCGAATTAGAATAGACTGGCTACAGAATCTGTTGATTCTATAGCTAGTCTATTTTAGTAATGAAATCTAATTTATTCAATGAACAAAATATAACAATATTTTAAGATAAAAAGAAATCTTACCTTTAACTGTAAAATCATATCGTTTCACATGATTTCAAAATTTATCACCACTGTTGCAGTCTCGACATTTTTTAATATGATGTTCCTTGTTGTTTTCAATCATTTTCCTTGTCCCTTAATAATAGACTCGAGCTTATGATTTTCATTTGTTAAGGGGTCGAACTGATCAGTAAGGGATTTGATTTGTGACTGTAAAATGGGTATATCGGTGTAATACTTGTCAATCCAGAATAGACAAGTTTCACATCATGACTGTGTGATGGTTGATTGAGAATATCCACGGTTGTGTACCAGAACGTCCCCAATGTGGCCTGTAGATTTGTTACCAAATATAATTCCAAGAAACCCTTCACTGTGCTTCAGACAAGGCAACAGATTATCCATGAAATTGTAAGACTGATCAAAATCTATTTGGAAGGAAGGAGGGTCTTCTTCGGCTTGAAACCTATCAATCTCAGAATCTGAGCTCTCATGGATCTCGATAGTCTTAATCGAGCTCATATGAGGGTTTGATTTATTTCGTAGCTTCCTTGAAATCAACCTACCTGCCCTTTTGTTTTTAAAACTTAAATCGATATCACCTTTAGATGGCTTGCCTATAGGTCTATTTGCATCTTTGGAAGAGACGTTAAGCTGTGCATCTTGTTCATAGGTTTGATCAACAACCTTTGGGTCGGCTATAGGCTTACTGTGGGTGGCCGTAACGTAGGCTGGTGTAGATGAAGGGAATGCTCCGGGAGAAACTATGGTTTCCACAATCGTGGACTTGTCAACTTCTACAGTATTGGAGTTAGTGAATCCATTTCAGGTTAGGAAGGCATCCCAATCATCGTTCTATAACTTCAATTGATGTACAAGCATTATTTTTATCAAACTGTGGTGGAAAAGGCTTGAATCCAAACGCTTCTTCTTATACCTTTTTGCCATTTTATATAGGCTTCTCCACAGGTAATAAGGCATGTTTAATGGAAACCCAATGAAATTCATGAGCAAACGTAGGTGATATAGAAAAACGAAACGAAAATGGCCTTCACACATCAAAAATTGTTTCAACACTGCAAGCAAACCATTCCATTGGGTTTTTAATAGGGACACTGGCATACCTTTATCACAACAATTGATCTTTCAAGATGTAAAGAAAAGACTCCATGGAACCTCCTCGACCTTAGCACTTTTGAACCACTTATGCCCGCTCATAGAAAGACCTGTTGCTTGACCTAAAAACTCTTCTGTAACTTCAAGCTGAATGTCGCCAACCTTGGCTCGACATCCGTCAAATGAGAGGGTGAATTCCTGAGCGGTTTGCAGGTTAAAACCCTGGAATCTCTCAAAGAAAACAAGCCAACATTGACCCTTGAGATCCTCCCTTGCATCATTGCACAGGAGTAAGGTCTGAGAGCCATTGGGTTCAATCCTAACAACCGGGCCCATGGGAAATTCAACAAGCAATCACGCAAACATAGTGAGTATAGAGGGTTTCTAAGAGTAGACCAAAACTAAACTCCAGACCCGAAACTCATCAACAATCTATGATGTATGAACAAAAAACCCTCAATGAAAAGATAGACATTGATTGAAATGAATGCGATGAGTGTTGCAAAACCCAAGACTGAGCTTCGAAATGATGGGCTCACTGTAGTCGAACTGCCACCTCCTACATAGTATAGGCCACGACCAGGTGCATTAAAATAAAAATGATTGTGCAACAAGGTGGGTTAGGTTCTAAAGTTTGGGAGAGGGAAATTTTATAAACCAAAGTATAGTGACAAGGGAACGTATGATCAAGAACCACACAAAAATATATCGATGCTTAAATTTAATTGACCTTTGTTGATTCAAATAACAATCCATAAGCATGCTTCATATTCGAGGATTCAAAACAAAGAGAATGAACTTCATAGAAAGGAACAAAGACTTTGTTAACAAAAACTGTGGAGCCATTTTCCTTTCATAAAGTTTTAAATAGAGCGGTAATACAATCATAAGTTTAAATGATTCATTTTCATGCTTTCAGTCATGAAAGAAGCATGAAAACAAAAACACTAGGAATAACTAAAAATTTACATTTGTCGTTTGAAAATTTGCTTATGAAGAATAGAAAAATGTTCGACCCCAGTTAGGCAGCTACATAGATTAATATTTGATATAAAAATTTTAAAAATATGTCAGGCTGCCAACAATGGCAAATTGTTGGGAGAAGTAGTTATCTCTGCATTACTGACGAGTTTAGGGTAGAAATGTTTGAATGATTTCAAATCAAAGAACAACTGAAAATTCATTTGAGCATCTTTAATAATCATGACGTGGTCCATCTTAAGATATCTTTCGTTAAGAAGAATGAAATATGGTGACAGACTTAACAAATGAAAGCCATGATGTTTGAGTTAATGGCTCCAATACTATTGACAGGGCCACTGCTGCTAGCAGACATCCATAGCCTCAACAGGGATGTCAATTAACCCGCTCTGATGCCTCTATCCTATCCAAGAAATCTCAAATCAG
>JASDQU010334773.1:0-12693 GCA_032191745.1 Picea mariana
CAGATAATAAATAAGCCTCTCCTAATCCCAGGATCCTGTCTCTACCTAAGTCCACCAGGTGACCAGTTTTGGGCTTCTAGCTAAGCCAATTGTGATCAAAGGGACCACCTTTAAAAGACTATTCCAAATTTTGGATGCCGAATGATGTTGGAAAGTCACATAACACAACCAATTTTTCACAGTCGTATGGGGAAGGTACTTCTCCTTTAAAATAGATTGCCAAAGTCCTTTCTTTGTTAGAATTCTCCAGAGTGTTGACGCAGCTAGGGATTTGCTGAATGTGAAAATATTTAGAAAACCCCATCCCCCTAGACTTTTAGGGCGGGCTAAAGTCTCCCATCGAATGAGATGGAAATGATTCATGTCTGCACTCCCATTCCAAAGAAAGTTAAAAATTAATTTTCTTAATTTATGGAGAATGGACTACGGTACTGAAGCCAGTGAGAACCAGTAAACTGGTTGGCTCTCTAAAATATATTTGCATAAAGTATAACTTCCCCCCAAAGACAACCATCTATAACTCCAATGATTGATTCTCTTTTCCACTTTGTTTATAAGCCATAACCAATCTTCTGATTTTTGTAGTCCAGCTTTTAGATAATACCCAAGATATTTAAATCCCACTGAAAGATCCATAAAATTATATGGAATACGAAGCTTGAATGGGGAAAGTTCTGTCTCTGAAAGACCCAAATAATGAACTATAGATTTCATGGGGTTCACCTTTAATCCCGATTCCATACATAATTTATTTATGAGTCCCATAATCACTGTCCATTGCTGCATAGAAGCAAGGGTCAAAAGTAAAACATCATCAGCAAATAAGAGGTGAAGGATCTTTGTGAATATGGACACTTCTATTCCGGATAAGGAACCATCTCTTTGTCTTGATTTTATAAGCAAACTTAGACTCTCCATCACCAGAATGAACAATAATGGTGACAGAGGACATCCCTGTCGGAGACCTCGCCCACTTCTGAAGAAATTTGTGGCCTCACCATTGACCAGAACAACAAGAGATGCAGAGCTCACACATGTCATAATCCAGTCTGTCATCAACACCCCAAATCCATCTTGAATTAAAATCAATCTCAGAAAATCCCAATTCACACAGTCCTTAGTCACTGTTAGGAACAAAAGTTGACGAAGAGGGTTTGGGACCCTTGTTTTGCTTGTTGTTGTGGAGAGGGAGTTGCTTCTTGGGATTCTTGGATTTATCTTACTGCTAGAACACCAAATATTTTTTGGATGTACCTACATTGATAATCAATCCAAGTTGCACAAGATTATATTTCACTTGAGTCAAAGAATCACAAAAGGAATCAAGAGAGGGTTCTTTATAATAACTCTTAAGAGCATCTCTAGTGGAATAAAAGGTAGATACAAAAACATAATATGCACTACCAAGCTTAGCAAGAATAACATATATGCATCAATCTTCTTTAGATCTAGTTTTTAGTCTAGACATAAAAGTATAAGTGTTTTGAACTTAGATAAGTAGTCTTCAATGCAAGGAAAACCATTTGTATTTAAAGGCATTAAATGATTTTCCAATTGGTGGGCTTGAATAATATTCTGTTTACCAAACACATCTTGAAGCTTTTCCCAAGCTTTATCTGGGCCATCAATTCCTTGAAGGTGAAACCTTAAATCAAGAGAGACAGAAATTCTAATTAGTCCACATGCTTCGTCATTCTTATTGTCCCATTTGACTTTCTTTTCACCATTATAGGGGGCTTGTTTTGTTCCCAAGGTAATCCGGTACAATCCTTTACTTCTTATTACATCTTCCATATGGGATTTCCATTAGAAGTAGTTAGTATTGGTAAGGAAAATATCACTAGGAGAATCCATATTAAAATATGTAGAGAATATGGATTTAAAAGACAAAACTGATGATATGGATGGAAATCTCTAAAAACAAATGGTTGTTTAAAAAATGGGCATTGAAAATGAACTTCATATGTGAAAGTTATGTCATTTTGAAAAAAGGCATAAATGGTAACCAAAGAGCCATGTGTCAAGTAGAAATTGATCCATGTGGTGATGTTCATCTTTACATACATTTTCCTATAAGCTCACTTTTAAATAATTTACTTATGAAGTGACCCACTTTTATAGAATAAGTGAGAATCACTTTTACAATGAAGTTACTTTATAAATGAAAGTTGCATGAAAAACAAATAACTTAAAATAAAATATTAGAGTTATTTTACAATGTTTCACTTTTATAATTAAGTGAAATGCACTTTATAATGAATGCATGAACTTTTTCAAAAAAAGTAACAAAAAAAATATTTGAACTCAAGACCTTTTACTTAATAAAACAACTTTTAACCAAGTGGGCTAGTGCAAAATACATTATAATCTTAAGAAGGAGGATTGAGAGTTTTGTTGTTGTTGTTATGGAAGACGATCTTGGGGTGTGTGCTTAATAAAAAATATTTTCATGCATCCACACACAAAAAAAATTCACTTCTCGACAACAACAAGGGGTTAGATCTCGGTTAGCTTACCCGAAAAATGCAAGTTTTATCTCTGTTTCTGATTTACCAAGATCACATAAAGCACACGACAAAGAGAATACACAGATAAGAAAAAAAAATCGTTATGTTTCTGATTTGTTGAGATCGCATAGAACACAGGAAAAAGAACATACGTGGACCAGAAAGAGTAGCAACTCATAAATGAAAATAGAAAACTGAAATATTATCTTTGTAATAACATTTTTAAAAGGGCGTATTCATGCTTTATACCTTAGGATATGACTGAAATGGTCATATCTTGGGAAAACATAAACCTTTTGAATGAAATGAAAATAGTTCCTAACTAAAACGAGCACTCTAAACGCAATGGAAGAATCCTCTCATCCTAGAAATGTAAGAAAATGGTATAAACCAGATATGTGGAAACGCAATTTCATGATCTCGATCTATAATGGGAATGGGTTTTCAAATGCGCTCTAATACCATGTTTGACAACATAAGTATTCCAATAGAAAATAGACACCTTCAATATCTACTCACACAACTAGATCAAAGATCAACACACTTACGTTTTTACGTGGTAAAACCCTCGTGGGGAAACATTCATGACCCCGGCCAATGCGACAACTTGAGGCAATTTATTAATGCGACCAATCGAGTGTTAAACCACAAATCAATGTGGTCATTAAGATCAAGGAGAATATGAGTCGTCGGATCACTTTATGTCAGGAACATATTGTGACCGTCGGATTACAAATATATACTAAAGAAGCACACTTTAACCTAATGACACATTAGACCAAGTTGATATTAACTAACTCCTAATTGCCTAAATATATTAACACTACATGTGGCAGGAAATGGCCTTTCTGTGAAATTGCATTGTTAATAATAGGGCACCATTGAATAATTTTTTTTGTAAATTTTAGAAAGCTAAACTTTTCACTCATAACTCAGAATGAGGCATGAGTATAGTTGTTGGAAAGATAATTCAAAGGAGAATGTATATAAACAATCATAATCTAATTTCAATGCATCCACACTCCTCATAAATTCAACTAAAGAATGATATGTAACCTAATTGACAAAATATTTTACAGTATGCATAATTCTAACAACAATTGTTGCATACACATTTTTTCATAATTAGAGTTATAGGAAAAATAGATTTGGTTCCTACATGAGTATTAGAGACATGGAGGATTCCCAAGGATTCTACAGCCATACAGAGGGAGAATATGATGAAGCTTGGTTGTTGTGCATGATTATCCATCAAATGTGGAAGCCAGAATTGTAACCTACCATCTTCAAGGAAAAATATTTATGTGGTGGGATCAGCTTAAGGAGGTTAAGAACATTAAGGAGAAGCAGATCTCATGGAGGCAATTTAAAATATATTTCCAAAATAAATACTTGTTAGAGCAGTACTATGACAAGAATATGTAAGAGTTATTTGAAATCAAGCTTGGAAGCATGACCATGGATGAGTATGAGAGAATATTATTGGAACTTATAAGGTATGCGGACTTCATTAGGCATGAGAAGGTCAAAATCCAAAGGTTCTTGAGTGGACTATGTAAGGTACCAGATCTATTATAACAACCAAAAAAAAAAACATTGTAGAGAATAACATCGGAACAACACAATAGATGAAACCACAACACCAAAATAATACCTTTATCGATAGGAAACAATGTTCACTTGCCTCTTCAAGGGGGAAACCTCCAGCAGAGCAGTTCTCTATTACAATAATTCTCAAGAAAAAACTTCTCATGCCATCGAATAACACTTCCTTGATGGTGTGATGACAGAGACGACGCTCATACTGGTCCAAGAATGCTTGTGGTTGTAACCAGATGGAGCCTTCTTCATCCAACTTAGGAAGAATGGTTTGAGTTTGGCACTTAGTTCCAATCACCTTCTTTAAGAAGGAGACATGAAAAATAGGATGGAGCTTAGAATGACTGGGAAAAGATAACTGATAGGCCACCTAGCCCACATGCTTGAGAATTGTATAAGGACCATAAAATTTGGACGCCAATGTCTAACAATGGTCCAGCTTGAGTGAAGTCTTCTTATAAGGTTCCAGTCGAAGAAACACCTTGTCCCCTTCAAAAAATTAACATTCTGAGAGACCTTGATCTTCTTGTTGCTTCATGCGATTTTGAGCCATGACCAAATTCTCTTTGAGGGTACAAAGAATAGCCTCTCGAAACTTAATAGTTTGTTCAACTGCTTAGATCTTCGAGACATTGGGCATGTATGATAGAACTAAAGGTGGATTTTTTCCATATACTGCTTCAAAATGAGTCATGCGAGTACTAGTTGTATGGCAAGAAATGTTGTACCACCATTTAGCTTTAGCTAGGGGTAACCATTGAGACCACTGATTTTTTCATTCATATGCAAAATACCTCAAATATGTTTCCAAACACTTGTTGAAAATTTCAGTTTGACCATCAGTCTGGGGATGATAGGCAATGTTGAGATGCAACTGTGTTCCCTATATCCTGAAAATTTCTTGCCAAAAATTGTTGGTGAAAGTGTTATCTCCATCAGAAACAATATAATGAGTCATGCCATGAAGCTTGAAGATATGATCCATGAAATTTTGAGCCATAGTGGAGGCGATGAATGGGTGTTGAAGAGAAAAAAAATGAGCATACTTGGAAAGACGATCAACTACCACCATGATGATTGAATTACTTCCCAATTTAGGTAATCCAAAAATAAAATCCATAGAGATATCCCTCCAAAGAGCGGGTGGGATCGAAAGTGGTTGTAATGTGCCCTGGCTTTGACTATTCCTCCCTTGTTTTATTGACATACATCATATTCTACCACAAAAGTGTGAATGTCCTATTTCATACCATCCTATAAAAAATAATGTTTGACCCCGTCATAAGTTTTGGTAAACCTTGAGTGCCTAGCTGTGGGTGTAGCATGAAGCTCAGAAAGCACCGTGGATTTAAGTTGTGACTTTTTACTTAAATATAGACGGTCTTTGTAGCAAATCTCATCATTGTTCCAAGAGTACCCTGCGAAAACTGGAGAATTGTCTTCCAATTGTTGGATCAAACTTGAAATTTTGGGATCTTGCAACCATTCCCGACGAACAACTTGGAGCCAATATGGTACAATGAAGGAGAGGGAAAAAAAGGAACCTTCATCTTCATATTTTCTTAAAAGAGCGTCATCAACCACATTGTCTTTTCCTTTCTTGTAAATGATCTCATAATCATATCCAAAGATCTTAGTCACCCATTTTTGTTGCTCCGGGGATGAAATTCGTTGCTCCAGAAAATATTTGAGGCTCTAACTATCTGTCTTAATTTGGAAGCATTGCCCCAATAGATAAGGGCTCAAGAGATCCACTGCATGCAAAATAACCAACATTTCCTTTTCATAGATTGATTGGCCCAAATGTTGCTATGACAATTGTTTTCTAGTAAATGGAAAAGGTCGGCCATCTTGGATAAGGACTACTCCAATTCCTCTCCCAGAAGCATCACATTCCAAGAAAAAGGTCTTTGTGAAGTCAGGAAGGGCCAAGACAGGAGTGATGCACATATCTGCCTTCAAATCTTGAAATGAATGATCAGCTGCTAAAGTCCAAGTGAAATTTTTTTTTAAGGACAACAATGATGATACAAATTTATGAGCAGAATGAAATGAAAACATAGAATTATAATATTACACAGAGGCACAATGAATAATAATAGAGATACAATAAAACTTGACTTCTATTAAATAATAAATATGGTGAAATTGTAAAATGCAGACTGAAAACAAGCTTGCTAGAATGGTGGCAACTTATCTCTAAGAAGAGATGTGACAAGTACGCTAATTCGAAAGAAGATGAGTAAAATGAGGCTCTAAAGGTATTTTTACAATAAACATGAATTCCAAAACCCTATACATCAAAAAACCTAACCCTAGGAGATGAAGCACCAAAATTCATGTGGGCCCCATTGGGGTAAGTTAGTACATCAACTTCCCAAGGTCGTAACTTTTGCATACGATCTCTATTTAGGGAGCATGATACCTCGTTGGAAATGTCTTGACAAGTAAATTCATTTCATAGGATTAATAAGAAATTGTGTCAATCATTGAGGTGCCAGATCATGAAAAAATGTCACTAAGGTCCTCAAAATGGCCCTGAAAGTTTGGGACCCGAAAAACTACTAAAAATAGTAAGTTGTCAAAAAATTGTTTTGAACCAGTTGGAATAGGTAGGTGGCCACCGAGATCCTCTTGGATAGATACTCCCCCCTTGGGAATCAATGGTATCCATTACATTGATTTCCCACATCAAATGAGGAAATTTCTATTGAATTTGGCCCTAGGTGAGCCACTTGCCTTGGTGTAGGAGTTGCTCTACTTTGATAACCTAATAAAGTTGTACTCTCTGCTGACGAGTTCCCTTGACCTATGTGTCCACAATTTTATCAGTGGATGCATGTTCCATGTAGTCAGGGTTGATCTCTGTTGGTGTCAATTGTTCTGTTATCTCCGAGGTGTCCAATAATGGTGGAAAATAGGGCCGAAGGAGGTCCAGATTGAACATTGGGTGCAAGCCAAGGAAGGGGGGAATGTTGATCTCAAAATAATTGTCACCCACAACCTTGGTGATGTTGTAAGGTCCGTAACGGAGTGGACGAAGCTTCCAATGAATCCTTGTAAGGCGTTCTTTCTGCAAGTGCAACCAAACTTTGTCTCTCACCTGAAACTGGTGTGGCACCCGATGTTGATCATGGCGTCACTTGTACTTGGCATTGGACTTATGTAACATATCCATAAACTTTTGGAGGATGTGCTCGATCCTCTCAATGAATTAGGTGGATTTTTCAACTTCATTTGGAGCATGCGACGAATCTACCTGGGTGGTCGCAAGGGGTAGTGCAACATCCATGGGACCCAATGGTTGAAATCTCAACCCCACTTGAAAGGGGTTGTGGTCGGTTAAGATAAGTATGTCTCCATTTTAGCTGTGTTGAACATAGGGAATACTCTCATCCCATGTGTGGGGGTTCTTGGAATTGTACATGCGTAGGATGTGCACAATCATCCAATTAATGACCTCGGTTTGACCATCCTTCTGGGAGTGGAAGGCAGTGGATTTGGTGAGCTTGGTGTCCAATAGTGACCAGAGGATCGAACAGAAGGTGTTGAGGAACCAACTGTCCTGATATGAGATAATGGTTTCTTGGATCCCAAAGTGTACCCACACTTGTTCAAAGAAGAGCTTGGTAGTGGCCTCCGTTGTGATGATCTTCTTGCAGGTGGCCATAATCGCCATCTTGGAAAAACGATCAACAACCAAAAAAATAGTCATTCCCCACTTGGTGGACAGAAGGAATGACATGTAGTCCATTGAGAGGGATTCCTAGGGCCTGACAGGAGTAGGAAAAGGAGTGTACCTTCCTTGTTTCTTAGTGTCCAGTTTGGCAATAATGCAGGCGATGTAGGACCAAATATAGTTGCTGACATCCTGCCGAATTTTTGACTAGTAGAAATGTCGTTGCAACACTGCCACTATATTTTCCATGTCGAAGTGTCCTGCCACCTGACTATAGTGGGATTCCAAAATAAAATTCTCTCGGTTCGATTGATGGAACCCAAAGATGGCCCAGATGGCACAAAAACCCGCCCTGAAGATGGAAATTAGTGACAATTATGTTTGCACCCAACATCTGGTAGGTGTTGGTGAAGTCAGAACTATCTCATAGAGGTGGGGCCATCCGAAGGTCTCGTCACTATAAGAGTCTAACACTGAGTGTCACGACTGGAGGTAGGCTAAGGAAATCAATGACTTGGTTGGTACTTCCTATTTTATACTTGATGTTGAGGTGGAAATGTTGCAAATATGTGGAAAAATTATAATGGAGGTCATTTTGCAATTTTCCTTGTGTCTACATGAACTGCAGTGGCTTATGATCAGTGTGGATGACCCTCTCCTTCCCGAGAAAGTAATTCATCCACTAGTGGCAGTCTTTCACAATGGAGTATATTTCTTTGTCATAAGTAGGGTACTTACAGACGACATCTGATAGTGTCTCACTATGATAGGCCACGGGGTGGATGTGTTGAGTGAGGAGTGCGCCCACATCATAGTATAAAGCATTTGTCTCAATCTCAAAGGGTTGTTGCAGGTCAGGTAATGAAAGCACTGGGGTTGAGCATAAGTGTTGATTCATATCATTTAACACTTGTTGTTAGGATTGAACCAACACAAATTTGGTCTTACCACCACCCCTGGTGACTTGGTTGAGGGCCCATGCAATATGGGAGAATCCCAACATGAGCCTACGATAGAAATTGGCAAGGCCTAAGAATATCTAAAACTCAATGAGTGTGGTTGGGACTGGCCAGTCACAGATGACTTGGATCTTGGTTGGATCCACATGTACACCATGCACATCAATAATGTATCCTAGGTACTTGACCTTGTCAATGCCGAAGGAACATTTTTCCAAGTTGGCATATAGCTTGTGCTACTATAGAGTGTGCAGAACTTACTGAACATGTTGTAAGTGTTCCTCCCAAGTCTTGCTATAGATGAGGATTTCATCCATATACACCACTACCAAAGAGTTTGTGAAAGGCTACAAGATATCATCTATCATCCTCATAAAAGTTGTTGGAACATTTGTCAAACCAAAGGGCATGATCAACCATTTAAAAAGACCTTCTTTTGACTTGAAGACAATCTTCCATACATCTGTCTTATCTATTGGGACCTGATGGTAGAAAGACTTCAGATCAATATTACTGAAGTATTTGGCCCTCTTGAGATGATCAAAGAGATTTTTGATTCGGGGAATCAGGTACCGGTTCCTGACTGTGATTTTGTTTAGGGCCCGATAATCAATGCAGAGTCACCATGTACCATCTTTTTTCAGCACCAGGACGATTGGGCTTCTAGAAGGTCATGAGATGGGTAGAATGTGCCCCTTGTGGAGAAGTTCTTGGATATGATGCTAGATATCCTCATTTTCTAACAGAGAGCGGCAATAGACTGGCCCATTGGGTAGTGATGTGTTGGGGGTCATATTGATGGAATGCTTGACTTGACAATGCATCGGTACCTGAGTAGGTGATGAGAATATGTCTTTGTATTCTTTCATGGCCTTATCCACTTGCTTATGCTACGTGGAGAGGTCGGTCGTAGAGGCCATGGATGTGGCTGCAATTGTAACATCCTCCTCGTTACGCCGACAAACCTCTTAAAACAAGTGCAATTTTTTTTTTTAATTTTTTTTTTATGTGTGCGTGTGTACAAGGGTAAGAAAACATTATACTCTACGCCGCCACATGACAACGCATCATGACACATGCAACTGCGATATCAACATAAAGATCCAGGACGCATATCAACATCTGCCAGCAATGAACAACAATCAACCGACAAATATAAGACAGACTGCCCATCTGTCCTACCCTGCAATGGTTAGGACCTCCAAGACACATAAGCAACGCTCAAGCCCAGGTTCCCATCGATTTTAACCATTTAAGGTCTTAGGGCTGGCGACTGTTCTGAGGAACATGGAGGTGTCTACATCCCGCCCGACACGAGAAGACCAAGGCCACTAAGCTAAGGACAATCATCAAATTAGTAAACAACTCATCCATTGATCAAGGCTAAATGGTCAAATCTACGAACCCTTTAACAATGGTTATCGCTCACCAAGGACACATATAAATTACCATCAATCATTAATGCACCCTCCAATTTAACGTTACCGATAAGCAATTTATCACATCTAAGTAATCAATACTAGATCTATAATGAAAAATAAAATGCATCCTCAATCATAGATCCAATGAGCAAGTCTGGAAATTGCAAATAGGTCACTATTCACCAATCAACTTAATTATTACACCTTTCAATTGGACAATTCTACTAGCCATTAACATTAATTGAAACAATAGCTAAATTAAGTAGCTTGCTATCATTAAATACTAACTAAAATAAGTAATTTGCTGTTATGAATTGTTAACTGGAATAAGGTAGAATGCTCTTATGAAATAAGGTAGATTGCTATTTTTGAATACTATTAAAATAAGGTAATTTATTTTTATGAAATGTTAACTAAAATAAGTAAATTGCTTGATTAGAATAAAGCAGATTGTTGTTCTTAAATACTAGAAAAATAAAGTAAATGCTATTGCTATTATTGCTAATCTTAAATAGCTTCAACCTGTCAACAATTTATGAGTTAATTCACATCTCCATCTCATGGCCATTTAAATTTAATGAAGCATTAACTAAGATAAAGTAGTGGCTACTATTTGGTAATTAATAAAGCAATAGCACGGTATTTAAAAACGAGACAATTACTAACAAATATCCTATCAGTTAATGTATCACTATCAATACTATTTACGTCATAGCAGGAAAAGTAATGGAGACTTTATTAACTTGATCTATTCTAGTGAGTGACTAACCTATCTCGAGGTACCAAGGTGACAACTATCTGCGAACGTTAAGGAGCCGGTTGGAAGGGTAAAATCCATAAAGCCAATGGTGAGATTCGTTGTCTAAAATATTGGCAATGGAGTTCTAAATGAACACGCCCACCAAGAGAAATGCAGGCAAAGGAAAATAAAAGGGATGGAACGTGGTTGTAGGGGAGGATGGGAGACAGAGTCTCTTGCCATGATCAAGAGATAAGCACCTAGATCGAATTCGTTTTAATCGGTAAATGCTCAAGGTAATCTGCATAGAGAAACGAATTGCCAGCATGATCTTTACCGAAACGAATTTACCAACAAATTGCTAGAAACAATTTACAGGAACAAATTCCAAACGAAATTGCCATAACGGATTGCCAGAAACAATGTACAGGAACAATTTCCCAATGAAATTGTCAGAACGGATTGCCAGAAGGAAAAATAAAAATATAAAAGGGCATACAATCACTCCAACTTACACATGGAAGCCAATGGACGATGTGACAACACACCCAGTCATATATAAATGCCCACAGTCATATAAAAATGCCCACATTAATATAAAAACACTCATTGTAGTATATAAACGTCCACAATGATATAAAATGCCCACGGTAATATATAAAATGCCCACAATCATATAAAAACGCCCACATTAATTAAAAATGCCCACTGTAATACATAAATGCCCACAGTGATATAAAATGCCCACGGTAATATATAAAATGCCCACAGTCATATAAAAACGCCCACTGTAGTATATAAACGCCCACAATGATATAAAATGCCCACGGTAATATATAAAATTCCCACAGTCATATAAAAACACCCACATTAGTATATAAACACCCACAGTGATATAAAATGCCCATGGTAATATATAAAACACCCACAGTCATATAAAAACACCCACATTAATTAAAAATGCCCACTGTAATACATAAACTCCTATAGCAATACAAAATGCCCACAATAATATATAAACACCCACATTATTACAAAACACCACAGCCATATTTAAAAACGCCCCCAGTCAGATATAAACGCCCACCGTAATTTATAAACGCCTAAAGAACACCAATAAGAAATTGCAGCCAAAGGTAAGAGAATGCCAAAGCCAAGGATAACTCATCGAAAGGATTGCAGGGTTATAACAGTCTAGGCGCATAAAACAACAACAAGGAAATGGGATGATCCAAAATTCAACACATCAATCATCATCATAATGATTCATATACAACTTTAAACAATTTTCCTTTTATTCTTAAACAAACAAACGCACTTGCATACTTGTGATCGACGACGAATAACCCGAAGACGCTATCCCGCACTTGAGCTCTGTGCCGCTCTTGCTCGTCGACTGTCGAGACCTCACCGGTACCTCCCAGCCAATGCTAGGGGTACTCTGCTTCCCCCTTAGCCCCCCGAGCCACAAAGGGGCCACACACTATTCAGATGATACGTCTAGCTCCCAACTCGCCTCGCAAGGCCGAGCTACCACTCCTATCCGAGCTGGGAAATCCCAACTCCCCACAAGTAATCATTCAAGTCACAAATCCGATAGCGTAACATTACGCTAACAGCCGATCCCCCTTTCTTCCTTCTCCTCTCTTTCTTTTATAGCATTTTAACACTTCCATTCTTTCCCAAATCTCATTAAATTTTAATTTTTAAATAAAAAGTTCCAAAAATTTTCCTTCGTACAAGTGGCATCCATCCCCCACTTTCCTCCATTAATTATTTTCTTTAAATT
>JASDQU010334782.1:0-12692 GCA_032191745.1 Picea mariana
GTAGAAGGATAAAGATTAAATCTGAAGGGTCATGATCTGCATGTAGGCTTAGAACCCTAGCTTACTAGTCCGTAGGGTAAAATACCCAACAACAGGGCCCCGTTTGGGTAAGTTGGTGCATCAACTTCTCGGGGTCGTAACTTTTGCATACGGTCTCTATTTTAGGCGTATGATAGCCCATTGGAAAGGTATAGTTGAGGAGATTCATATTGGGGTCTCAATCATTCCTTTGGCTATCATTGCGACTATTGATCCCGAAAAACCTTCATTTAGGCCCTCAAAATGGCCCCGGAAGTTAAAAACTGCTAAAAATAGTAAATTGTCAAATTTGCCAGAAAAATGTTTTGAGCTAGTTGAAAAAGGTGGGTGGCCACCGATATCCACCTGGATCAAATATTGGTCAATTTATCAACTATAACAAGAATATCATTGTGCCTCAGTGATGTGAGTGGCAATCCCACAACGAAATCCATAGAAATGACTTCCCACTTGGACATAGGAACATTGTGCGGTTGTAGGAGACCTGTCGAGTGGTGATGATCAAACTTCACTTGCTGACATTCAAGGCACTTGGTGATGAAATGGACTAGATCAGGCTTCATGCCTTACCAGAAGAAAATATTCTTCATGTCTGTGTACATTTTCTTCACACCCGAATGTGCACATTAAAGTGGTCTATGGGATTCCTTGAGTATGATGCTTCAAATATCCCCACCCTCGGGGATGTACATCCTTCCTTGATATATTAACAATCCATCAGCTTCAAGGCTATATCCTTCATACCTTGGTTCTAACTGCCTCTCACTCTGGAGGGCTGAAGTAACCTTTAAATACCAACTATCTCCAAGGAGTTTCCCAAACACTTGCTCCCTCATATTAACTTTTAAGGGAACCAAGGAGAAGACACGTGGTCTCCTAATTAGGGCATCCATGACCACATTCTCCTTTCCCTTGATGTACAAAATTATAAAATCGTACTCACTCATAAACTCACTCCATCGCCTCTACTTTGAATTGAGATTCCTTTGAGTGAAGATATGCTTTAAGATTTCATGGTTTGTTTTGAGCTCAAAGCTTTGCCCCACTAGATAATGCCTCCAAAGCTTTAAAGCTAGTATTACAGCTGCCAACTCTAAATCATGAGTAGCGTAAAGCTCCTCGTGTTGCTTCAACTCTCTTGATGAATATGCTATCACTCATCCATCTTACATTAGCATGCCCCCCAAACCTTGCTTCGAGGCATCCATGCAGACCAGGAAGCATTTCTCCATATACGACACTCGTAGAATTGGTGCACTAGTTAGTAACCTATTAAACTCATTGAATTCAATATCGCATTCCTCTGTCCATTCATACCTGACCCCCTTGTGCTACAAGGTGGTGATGTGTTTTGCTATCTTATATAACCCTTCCACAAATCTTCGATAATAACCAGCTAGCCCCATGAAGCTTCTCACCACATGAGCATTTTTCAGCACTAGCCATTCAATAATGGACTTCACCTTTTCTAGGTCCACAAAAATTCCTTCACTTAAAATGATATGACCTAAATAGTGAATCTCTTTCTGGAAGAAAGAACACTTTGACAACTTGCCATACAATTTGTTCTCTCTAAGGCATGACAACACCACTCACAAGTGATCCTCATGTTCTCTTTCATTCTTGGAATATATGAGGATATCATCTAGAAATACCTGTAAAAAGAGGTCTAAGTGCTTCACTAACTCCATGAACTTGATTTGGTACTCTTCTATTTTTCTGTTTCCTTGAATTAAGGCATGAAATGCTCCTACCTGTTGTTCCTCATAATAATCTGGTAAATACTTTCTCTGAAACCTTTCCTCTAAAAGTTCCCAAGAGACGGTGTCTGGAGTAAGGTGCAATTGTCTCTCCAGATTACCCCACTAGTTCAAGGCACTGTCCCTCAACCGAAAGATTGCTATCTTCACTTTTGACGTGGAAGCATAGTCTCTCTAGGAAAAACATCTTGTCATTCCTTCCAACCATGCCTCAACACGTTCACTTGCACGTCCTCTTGCAAACTCTGGGAATTTGATATTTTGTAGTTATCTGGTGATGTCCCCTAATGGAGGCCCTCCCTCTGAGTCCCTCGACACTTCAGGGTTACCCACTCCAGATGGTGGGGGTTCCACTTTGACATCTGTTGACTGACATCCCTTTAATGTCTAATTAATAGCCTCTAAGGAGCATAAAATGAAACCTAATTCAGGCGATGGTGGTGAAAACACCGGCATTGGTGGTCCTTATGATGATGCCCCTCAGTCTCGATTTTCCTGAGTCCTAACCATATTGAATAATTGAATCTGCATTAAGCCAAATGCTTATCAGGAAAGATTTTAAGGCATTCCACATTTTTCTCAAACTTATACTTGCAAATGTAGGGTTAGGTGTAAGTTCTTTATACTTGTCTGTAAACAGACATTACTCATATAAGTTAAGTGTCTAAAGGTTAGGGTTAAAGCATCTAAGATTAGAAACAATGTCATTGTAACTATTGACTCTCTCACGTTACTAGATATGTTGGTTCTAGGAGGTACTCGTCGATTACCCTAACTTACCTAATTAACAAGTGTCTAACCGTTCTGGTAAGTTGATTAAATTCCTGACTAGAAAACGTAGATCACTTAGATGTGTATAACGACTTTCAATAGGATTTATTCCTTGATCAATGAACCATAAA
This sequence comes from Picea mariana, assembly GCA_032191745.1. Taxonomy (NCBI): domain Eukaryota; kingdom Viridiplantae; phylum Streptophyta; class Pinopsida; order Pinales; family Pinaceae; genus Picea; species Picea mariana. Next base: position 2,702 of record JASDQU010334782.1, read on the forward strand.
TGTGCTTGAAGTGCTAGACAATGAGGGTTTTTATCAATTCTCTTTTCTCAAAATGGGACAATCAATGAAATTAAATGCATGCTAACAAATCAATTCAAGTTAACCAAGTGTGAGATAACAATAAATCGGTTACTTTATACTTAGAGCTGTAAATTGCAAATTTAAGTGGCTTGATGTGAGGAATTATGAACTAGAAGAGGAATTAGCGACACAAAAGGTGAACTTTACCACAAGAATATGCAAATTAGATTACCAACCTTGTTAAGTGAAGTTCCAACGATCCATTCCCAGTATTTAAACAAGTTGTGAAATATCAATAGCAAATTCTAGCTTAATATTTGATTAAACATTAAATTCATGAACTATCTCGATTCTCAACATGAAATCTATAGTGCAAATCAATTCTGATTTGTGCAAATGGAGAATGATATTTTCTTAAGGATTTAATAAACCAAATTTAATATTGTTTGTGAAACATGTGTTGAAAAATAAATGTAAAGTTAGACTAAATGATCCATCAAAGTCCATATCGATTGAGTTATAGCCATGAAATTGTAGTTTTTATTTTAAGGAATACAAGCTGAAATGTAAATCTGTTTTTGTGAATTCCTTTAAGGTATTTTTTTTTTAGATTTAGTTCAAACCTTTAGGTTCCTTAGTTATGAAATGAAATCAATAATGAACTTAGGAAAAATATTGTGCAATTTAGGAAACATATTTCATGCCATAAAACAATGACTCATCTTGAGAAACAAGTTATTTTGTTAGACCTGTTTTAGTAACGTAGATTAGTGTGATTTCAGATCCAAGTAGAATACCTCATAACATAAATATAAATCAACGAACTTAAGATGATTAAAAGGTGCATTTAAAGTGGTTTTTTTAAAACACAAAAATAAATAACAAAATATCATTAAAAAAAACCCATTCAAAATAATAATATATATAATTATTAAATTTTTTATAATAAATAAATTAAAATAAAAATTTATAATAAGAAAATAAACTAAATAACAATTTAAAATAAAATAATAAAATATATATATTTAAATAGGGGTAGGCATCGTGGGACCTCGCATGAGGCCCATGTGCCTCCTGCTCCCTCACTCACCTAACCTAGCTCTCGTCGTTCCTTTTCACAAACCCTACCCCTACACTCATGCTTCTCATTCTTCCTCGGCTAGGCTTCCCTACCTCTACTCATGGTTAGGGTTGCATATTCACAAGATAAAATAAACATTGTTGCGTCAATACTTTCCTTCAATTTCTCATTACAATTCTGGTCTTGTAGCTCTACTATAGTTATGGTCTTCCAGTTAATTGGATAATACCATGGTTTCAAGGTAGGTTGCCAGGCCAACTTCCCTCTTGCCTCTGCATGGTTCGGGAGGAGGGAAATAGCCTAGATTCCAGGTCGACCACCTGAAAGGTGCATTCGTGGCTGCCCAGCTGACCTTCCTCAAGGGTTTTGTCTCTGTGGCTTGGGGTGTATGTCTAGCTCTTGGTCTCAGGTGCTTGAAGACATGTGAAGTTTAATGGAGATTTTCCTTAAAGGCCAATATATTGTGTAGTGAAACTATGCCCTCACGGGCTCCTCCCTTGGTGCTTGGCGCTTGGTCTCGGCTTGTGCGCTAGCTTGGTTTTGTATATGATTTGACCAAGATGCTTGGTAGACTTGATATTGGCTCTTGTTGAATCTACTATTGGTATTAGCTTGGTTCACGGTCTTGGCTCTTGCCGACTCTCCTCTTGGCGCCTGGTGTGTGCACTTGATGATAGGTGTTGTTGATTGCTTGAGTACTCAATCCAAAAATTGGAGATTAAACTTTTGGAACCTTGCTGTGATGACCCTCGGTCCTATGCTTGTAGGTTAAGGCTCGATGATTGATAAGCCCAATATTTTTATTGTTCTTTTTATTATTTTATTTTTTTTGAATAAAAAAGAGTAGATCCTGATATATTAATTTCCAGAAAACCAGAAACACCAGGTCTTCCAACTGTCTCGTCGTGTAAGCGGAAACTGAGACAGTTGGATATCTATGCAGTCTATTGAACAGTGAAACTGGATGCCATCTGTCTTGCCCGAAGGAAACCAAGACATTTGGCAGCCATTGGTCTAAGAAAAAACATTGAGTTTTAGAGTTACAAGATAATGGCTTCTAGCCATGACTAGCCTTAGGGAAACCAAGAAAAAAGACTGAAACTATTGTCTGTGACAATTACCTGATGGGCTCTGCAGAATCCATGTCACCTTCGATGTCCTTGTCATCGGCTTTGGCTATCAACATGAAGCATTGAGCACACGTCAAGCAGCATTTTCCTGACTGTGTATCTGAGTAGGCATCATAGAGAAAGTCAATGCATTGTCTGACTAGACAGGTGCAGTGGATTATGTCCTCCACCATGCTCCTTAGTTCAAAAAATAACTTCAGGTGGTCTGGGTGGAAGAGTGGAAGTTGGGCATGCCCTGCCCCTTGCATGGCAGAAAGAGGACATGGCATTGGAGCGATGCCACCCTCCTCCTCCAAACTAACCCCTATCAGATTGCCTTCCAGACTGGTTGCCTCATCCTCGACTGGCTCCTTTCTTCCCGAGACTTCTGTTGGAGGGATCTCTGCTACACCTGAGGTCAGTTCTGCCTCCAAATCTGCCAAGATTTTTTCAATGATGTGGCTAGGGGGGAAATCATCCAAATGGGGTTCTTCTCTTTGAGAGCCTTGATCATTCTTGGTGACCAGTTGGGTACATTCCCCTAGAAAACAAGTCGGTGGGTTCCAATTATCTGGAACGGTGAAGAGTAGGTGTGTTGGGGGGACTTGGATGGGTACATCCGGGATGATTTCCTCAATGATGGCCATGGGAGGCATTTCAGGACTCCTAATTTTGCGGGTGAGCTACGTCTACGCCATGGACAACGCCCTCTCAAACTTTTGTTGTTTCTTTCTGCGTGCAGCCGAGGCATACCAGGCAGCTCACCTGCGGGGCTTGCCATGTTCCCATGGCATGTGGAGGTGCCAGGCAGTGTCCCTAGAAGAAATTAGGTAGTTGCACTTGCACCAGAGCTCAAGGATGCCCAAATTTTGTGGCTTCAGCTCGAAATGAGCCCTTCCCTTTCCAAAATCGACTAAATCTATGAGGAGTAAAGTGACCAGACCTGCCATTAAGTCCATACCCTGAGTGCTCTGTGAATCTGAGCCTTTCACTCGCGTGAGAGGTCTTGGCTCATCGGCCTGGCTAATCTGTCTTACTCCCATCCTTAATGGTGAGGGGATGGGAGTTGGTGGCTTGTATTTAAGGCCCGACCAAGCATTGTTCCATGTGTCATTCCTGTGCAAGGTGGCACCCCATCTGGGGTATTGTTCTTTTTATTATTATTATTATTATTATTATTATTATTATTGTCATTATTATTATTATTATTGTTATTATTATTTATTTTTATTATTATTTGTTGAGGTCTGTGATTAGAAGGCACCCAAGTTCAAATCCATTCTGAGGTCTGTTATTTTTTTGCATCTAAACCTTATTCATGATGTCTCTATCCCTTGCAGGTGCAGGTAGAGTTTCTTATGAGTAAAAAGGGGGGATAAACCAGTAATAGGTGGCTAAGGCCATAGGTGGGAAGGGTGGAATAAGCCTCTTCTCTATTTTATCCTCGTCTAAATTTGGAATTACTATTTGGGGTGTTTTAGGGTGATTCCCAGTTCTAGACTATGTTAAAAATCTGGGTTGGTTCTGATTGTTTAATGGCTCTTCTTAAAAGGTTTACGGGTTGTTTAAATTTTTGGTTATGGTGGTTAGGACATTATATCTAAACTTTATGTCCCAAGGGTGGTTATGCCCTGGTCCCAATTTTCGAACTAGGCTCTGATACCAATTATAAAGCCCGTCCCCTATCTTCATAACTGAAAGTAAAAATTGTAACCTGATACCATTTGTAAATATTAAGACTAAATTAAATTGACAACAATTTCCAGCAATTAAATTATTATTTTTCACAGATTACAACATAATATCAATATTTATAACTTGATTAACAGCAACACATAAAAATAGTAAAATACCTCTTGAACTTGTTGTCCTTTGAGTTGTTGAAATAGTCTACTAGCAAAAAATGAAATTGCCTGAAACTGTTTCCTTCGAGCAAGTTAGAAAGAAAGCCTCTCTGGATCCCTAGCTCTAGGAAATCAGATTTCTTAGCCCCTGAACCCAAACTCCTAGCAACACCAATGCCCTAGTAAAAAGTGGATTCTAGTCTCCTCCTTTCTCCTTATTCTCCTAATTTGTCCCAAAAAAAAGAGAGATCCTTTTCCAAGTCCCCTTCCCCTTCCTTATCCTCCTCTCTTGAATCCCCCTCCCTCATTCAATTCCCAACTACCTTATCCTCCCATTAATTCCTTCACCTACCTTTTAATAATAAAGTAACAAAATGATTCACATATAGTTTTTCAATGAATAATTTAATTCAACTTAATAATTTATGATCATTAAGAAATCAAAATGGGCTATTATAGAGCTCGATGTCCAGCTAGATCAAGGCATGTCTACTGCATTACTTCCCTCGAATTAGATCATTCCTATTCCACTGGGGTCAAATCTTGGATCCTCCACTCTGGGCCTTTTTTCCTTGAATCTTCTCGAAGGTACTCTACAGGAAGATCATTTGGAGGTGCACCTGGATTTTCTTATATCATGGTGTATGATAAAATCTCTCCCTCCCTCTGTAAATTTCCTGATCAATTCCTTTTCCTTTTTGGGTTTGAATCTAGATAATTCCTAGGCTATTATGGTTTCCCCAACAAGCTATATAGATTCCCCCCACTTTTTCCCTCCTTGTCTAAAAATCACTCTGTGTACCCTCCCTACTCTACTCTCTTCATCTCCCATTTTGGTCACCCCCTCCGAGTCCTCCTCCTCGGATAGTTCGGAATGGTGTTCTATCATATACCAACTTCACTCTCATGATGTTTTGTCTAGTCCTATGCCCTCTTCTAGTTCATCTAGACTTGGCTTAAATCCAGATCCCCCTGGTCAAAAGAAAGGGAGAGGGCACAAATCACATTTTTCCATCACACAATCCAAGGCAGTCATTGATATCTCTTCAGGTAGACAACGGTCTATTTTTGGGGACCTTAAAGTAGGATCAGCCCCTTCCAAGCCCCCCTCATGAAGATTCTTTCTTTCAACTATAGGGTTTGGAAAGCCCCTCTAAAAAATCCACCTTAAAGAGCTTGTTAGTTTTCTCTCTTTAGCCTAACATTCTACTTCTTCAAGAATCGATGGGCTTGGCAGCCTCAGTTATCCCTTTGCTTGAATCCTTATTTGATCCATGGAAATTCATGGGTATTGACGCTAGAGGAAATTTTGGTGGAGAGGTGGTGGGTTGGAACCCAGGCACTATAAATCCACTCTATGTTTGGTCACTAGCCTTGGGTATTGGTTTTGACATTTGATTTGAAGGACTGGGGATTGAGGTGAGATATTTGAACTTGTATGGGCCATATATCGAGTGCAGGAATTTTTGGTAATCCCTTCTGAAAAAATATCTCCTCAAGGTAGAAAAACTAATCATAGGTGGGGACCTAAACTTCTCAATTGGATATGTAGAAGTCTAGGGCACAAATTCTCTTCTAGACGATCACTCTGATTTTTTTTCTCAAATTCTTGTTTCCCAGGGGATGATTGACATTGAGCTTGTTAAACTATGTCCCACTCGGAATAACAAGAGGATGGGCGATGCTCATGTCGCAAAACGAATTGACAGGTTCATCATTTTGGACAAGATTTTGGACCGACCATTACAATTTCGATAATGGGTGGGGGTCGAGGGGGAATATGATCATTCCCCTATCTTCCTGGAAATGCTTGGTAGTCCCAAAAAACCTGCAAGTCCCTTTAAATTTAACCATGAATGAAACCTATATGATGGTTTTCAAGACCTGGTCAAGAATACATGGATAACATATGATCATGGTTTGGGTACTCTAGTTGTTGTACAATTCGGAGCTAATTTTAAAAAGTTCAAACAAGTTGTTGTGCCCTAGGCTCACTCCAAAAAACCACAATATGAGCAAGGCTTCCGAGAGGTTGAGCGGAAAATAAAAGAGATATACCAAGCATATGGTGAAGGATATATTTCAGTTGATGCCAATGAAGAGATGAAATCTTTGGAAGCTAATAGATGGAAGCTATTAGAGGAGAAGGAGGTTATCTCAAGACAAAAGAGCAGGGCGATATGGTTGAAAAAGGGGGATGAAAACAAAAAAAAATTCCAGGCCTATGCGAAGGGAAGGAAAAGTACAAATACCATCTGGATACTCTAATCTCAAACTGGTAACATGGTGTCATCTTTTGAAGGACTAGCACAAATGGGAAAATATCACTTTAGGAACCTTTTTAAAGTCGAACTTGTTCTCAATTTTGTTGATATCATTAGAATTTCCTTGTACTTTCCTATATTTTTGGATGAGGATGCAAACAGGGATATATATGTTGAAGTTACTGAGAATGAACTAAAAGAAGCCCTTCATAGTTTTCAGTGTGATAAAATCCCAGACCTAGATGGTTGGCCTATTGAATTTTACCTAGGTTTTTACAATATTTTCGGTAAGGATCTACTATATGTTGTTGAAGAATCTAATTCAGCAAGACAAATGCATGCTCCCTTTAATTCAAATTGTATTGCTCTGATTCCAAAATCGGACATTCCCCTCTCTTTTGATGATTGTAGGCCTATCTCATTATGCAATTGCATATAGAAGGTGTTGGCTAATATTATATCCAGAAGGCTTAAATAAGCTCTATCCGAGACAATTTCTCAAGAACAATTTGGTTTTCTGGAGGGAAAATAGATTCATGAGGCCACATGTGTGGCATAGGAGGGCCTTCACTCCATCAAATCCCATAAATACAAAGGTTTTATACTTAATATTTATTTCTCTAAGGCCTATGACCATGTGTATTGGTCTTATATCCATCTTCTACTCACCCATCTTGGTTTTGAACTCCCATTCATCATATGGGTAATGGATTGTATCTCAACAATATATTTTTTTGTGCTTATTAACGATGTCGCGTCTCCTTTTTTTCCATTTAGAGAGGGGCCTTCATCAAGGATTCCTTTTATCCCCCCTACTTTTCCTTTTGGTGGTTGAAGGCCTCAGCAGGGCCATTGCGCAGGTTGTACATAGTGGGGATTTAAGTGGTATCCTCATATCTCATAATCTAAGACTCACGCATTTACTCTTTGTGGATGATATTTTGATCTTATGCAATGGTTCTTGTAGAGATGCAGACAAACTAAAGGAGATTATAGACCTATTCCGGAAGGCTACGAGTATGCAAATCAATCAGAGGAAATCCACCATTTCTATGTATGATATGAGGAATGAAGATACATATTTTTATAATTCCCATTTTTCTTTTGAAGTCCAAGATTTTTATGATGGTATAAAATATTTGGGATTTTATCTCAAACGAAACTGTTATAAAAAATATTATTGGCATTGGTTTATTGCAAAGTTGGAAACATGCTTGAAATGATGGAGCTTCCATTGGTTTTCTCGGGCTGGTAGTATGACACTGGCTAAATCTGTCTTAGAGGCCATCCATGTTTATTAGATGTCCTTAGCATGGATCCCGAAGGGAATTCTTGACAAATTGAGAAGGATTTGTTTCAAATTTATCTAGTCAGGTTCTCATGACAAACACACTTCCCCTTGGGACCGTTGGGAGAACTTGGCAAGACCAAAAGCCCTTGTTGGTTGGGGGGTCAAGAATATTTTTTTTTGTTTTCAAAATCTCTATCTGAAAAATATGGGTGGATAATTTTATTTGTCCCCAGCTTATGGAAAACGGTTGTATCCCATAAGTAGATACAGCCTGAGACCTTGGAAAACTGGATTCAAAATCCTAAAAAACAAAGTTCAAATTGCTCTATTATTTGGAAAGTTATGGTAAAATATTTTCCACTCATAGCTAAAGGATTGCCATGGCAGGTGGGTTTTGTTTCACAGGTTCGAATTGGCTCGTATTCTTGGCCTGGTAGCATAAATTCCCACATCCCTCCAAATTATTTGATTTCTTAGTTACATTAGCTTGGAATTTTCTACCTGAACCAAATATCTAATTCGCATCATACTACTATCTGGCAATAGGCCTGGAGAAAAGTTGCCCAGATTGTATTAGATCCTCAATACACTCAAATCTGGGACCAATACCTCATATGACTCCAAACATCACACATCAGGATTCTGGATAAAGATAATGAATTCATTTGGCAACATGCTTTACACGGCTCCAACACCCCAAATCTGGGCTACACATAGCTTAGTCTAGACCTACACCCAAAAGTTGGGATACACACAACATAGTATGGACCTACACCAACAAGAACCTTCCTAGTGGTGGAAGGGTCTCTGGAAGCTACACAGTCCTATGGAGTCATGTATTTTTATGTGGTGCACATTAAAAAATAAAGTTCCTACCTGGGATATCTTAAGTAAGAAACAACTGTTTGGTCTTGGATGGTGCACCCTTTGCAAATATCAAGAAGAATCGGTGTTACATATTCTTATTTCCTTCCCATTTACCATTCAAACATGGAGATAAGTCTCAACATCCTTACATATGAATTTTATCTAGTCGAGACAAACTGTAGAGGAGGACTGGAAAGGTTGGGTTCAAGCTTCTACAAATAAATGCATCAAATCCTTTCCTCTCATCATCTGCTAGGGGATCTGGCTCGTCAAGAATGCAATAATTTTCCAGGAAAAATCGAGTGTTCCTAAAATCTTATCCAATCAGGGTCTTGGGATATTGTCCCATTTCCCGAAGGAAAAGAACATCCGAGTTGTCTGCATTGTCCAATTAGAAAGCATTTTCTTTTCAAGGCCCTGGGATTTTTTTTATGGGGCTTCAAAAAAATTTCGTTGTGGTGGAGGCACAATACTCAATCTCTCTGATCATCATCTTTTCAAGATAAAAAAGTGTTTGGGCTCAAGATCAAACAATCTCGTTGAATTGATGTCCTTACAACTTCTCCTTCTATTTTTTGGGGGAAAAGGGATCAAGTCTATATGGCTTTTTGGGGTTTCCATGAATGTTGTGAACTGGGTTATAAAGGAACAAAGGTGTCAAAATATATTATTAAAACCACTTCTTGATGAAATATTTATATATTTAAACTCATTTGACTCCTTCTCTGTAAAGCATATATATCAGGAGTGGAACACTGAAGAAAATTCTTTATCAAAGGATGGCATTCAACTATAGTTTGGTCAATCGCATATTGTGGAAATCAATAATCGGGTTTTCTACAAATACATACATTTTCAAACTTTTGGGTAGGCCTTCCTCCCTACATGATACATACACGGTGAGAAATATCAACTACTTTCAAATATTGTCAACGACTTCACATTATGTATTTCCTTCCACACGTGAACCGGTGGATCGACTACATGTGTAAGGGGTGGAAATTGAGAATCCATGACTACCGTGTTTACCATTCACCACTTTACACAATCTCAATGTTTATTTCACCTCACATGTCGCAATCAAAATGGTAATTTAAACCTACTCTACATCCTTCTATTACTTTATGTGACTAATATATGAGTCTATCAAGTACATTCTTCACAATGGCTGATTAAAATTGAGGGTTTCTACGTTTTTACTCTTTTCTAAGACTCTTAAAAATGAAGGGTTCTATGTTTTTATTTGTTGGAGTTTTTTTTATGGGTTTTGTTCAAAAATTGGTTAGATAGAAAAATAGTTGGAATGGCAGATCTCAATGATTTAGTACAAATATTCAAGATGACCTAGGGTTTTTTAGGGTGTTGAATTGATTTATACATTCATAAATACGATTTGAGCACTATAAAATTGTGATTTTTCCAACAATTGTTGGATCATGTTGTCATTGATGCCAATGGTTTGATTGATTGATTTCAAGTGATTGATTGATGTCAAAGGATTGATTGATTGATGA
>JASDQU010334784.1:0-12692 GCA_032191745.1 Picea mariana
CAGGTATTCTGGCAGCTAATTCCTGGGATAATCTATTCAGCGAAGAGTTTGTTGAGAAGCTGGGAGCGATTATTGTAGAACTTCACAAGAAAAGGGCCGAATGCAAAAGCCAGATGGAAAAGCAATCTGTCCCATAGGCTATTTTTAGCCTCATGGACGTTAAAATTACTTTCATTTCATTTCATTTCATTTAGTATTATCATTATCATAGCATCAACAACACCCATAAGAATTATTTATGTCATAGCAATAACAACCGATACGAATTAGATATAGCTTGGATATACCAATTATAAGAATTAAATATAGCTTGGATATATAGCATCAAGGATCAAGATAGCATCAACATCAGTCTATTCCTATAACATGAAACATAAGTCTATTACAATTACAATACCAGAGTAAAAATTGTAATCCAAAAAAGATAGCTTGAAAGTATTTCTTGAATTGAATTGGTTATTTTGTGTCTGGAGGTTTGCTCTGCGTATATATATTTTGTCTTTTTCATTGAGTTTGTAAACTCATTTTATTTCTTGATAAAAATTTGTTTTTGAACAAGCACGGTAATCTCTTGTTTTTACTGATTGGGAATCCGGTTTTACATTTATCCTAAAATTATTTGTTGGAGCTTATATGATTTCGAAAATCATTTTAATTTGTTATTTCTTATTTCGGAGTTCACTTGTTAAATGTCATTTTGTTTTTGGAAAATCATTTTAATTTGTTATTTCTCATTTCGAAGTTCACTTGTTAAATGTCATTTTGTTTTTGTGCATCGGGTGTTAGCAAACCCCGAACCCCGAACTCCACTCTACCCGGCCCCTTAGTTTAATCGCATTTCGCGATTTTGGCAATCAACATGTGTTATGAGTTCAGCGTTTGTAATCGCCGAAACCCAAATGTCGATTGACCTCCGTTTTTTACATTTGGTATTAGAGCTAGCAGTCTATCCGGCAATTGCTTAATTCATTGCAGATTATTCCTGTTAGTGCCAAAAAATTTATTCTCATATTTTTTCTGCGTGAAGGTTTATTTAATTTATGTCAACTTTTATAAATGGCTGCATCTGGTAGTAGTTCTTCTCAGATTCAGGTTCATGTTCTGAGCGAGAAGTCATATGAATCCTGGTACATTTGGATGAGGACGATTCTGCGTTTTCAGGATTTGTGGACTTATGTTATTGATGGCTATCCCGAGCCAGTTGATGCTGCAACATAATTGGCTCTGTCTAATGTTGACCATGTTTTACTGAAGGAAAACAGGAAGAAGGATCATAAAGCTCTTGGATTAATCCAACAAGGATTGAATGAATCCATTTTTATGAAGATTGCTAGTGCTGCATCTTCGAATATGGCTTGGGACATTCTTGAAACCTGTTATCAAGAGGTGTCCAGGTGAAGACAGTCAGGTTGCAGAACTTGAAAAGGGACTTCGAAAATCTAAAGATGAAGGATAATGAAAGTTTTGATACTTTCATGACTCAAGTAATGAGTGTTTTGAACCAGCTCAGGCAGTATGGAGATGATGTTGAGAATAAAAGAGTTATTGAGAAAGTGCTGAGAAGTGATTATAGATTGAGAAGACAGAGGAGGTGATTATAAATTGAATGAATTCATTGAATTTTGTGGTCTTCATGGAATTAAAAGGCAGTTTACTGCTCGATATACTCCATAGCAGAATGGAGTCGCTAAAAGGAAGAATCAGACCATCATGGATATGGCTCGAAGCATGTTGAAAGAGAAGCATCTTTCAAATGAATATTGGGGAGATGAGGTTCTTTTCTCTGTTTTTATCTTGAATAGAAGTCCGACCAAGACCATGAGGGATCATGTACCTCAGGAAGCTTAGGATGGTAAGCCTTGCAATGTTTCTCATTTCAGAATTTTTGGATGTGTTGCATTTGCGCATGTACTTGCAGAAATGAGGAGGAAATTGGATGACAAAAGCGAGAGATGTATCTTTGTTGGATACAATGAAGAGTCTAGGGCATATAAACTCTACAATCCCATCACCCAGAAATATGTAATTAGCAAAGATGTTCAATTTAAAGAAGATGAAGTCTAGGATGGAAGTATTGACAAATCAATTTCAGAGGGAGCTGTGTTACCCTGTGAAGATAATGATGGAGCTGAGCAAGCTGAAGGAGATGGACAGATGGTTCCACATGCATATATGCCTATAACAAGAATCCCAACAAGGCAAACACCAGATTTCATCCCATCTCAAATTAGAACACCCAGAACTCATGAGCGTGGTGAGTCATCTGGATATGGTGGACATCATTCAAATTCACAGGTAAGTAGTGAATCAAATCCCACTTTAGCTTCATTAAGAAACAGATTTAAAGGACATAAGACTAGAAGCTTAAGAGAATTGTATGATCAAAATGAAGAAGTAGATCAAATTTCAAATTTTGCATTAATGGCATGTGATCCTGTAAGTTTTGATGAAGCTGCTAAAGAGGATGTCTAGATAAAAGAAATGGATGAGGAGATTGATTCCATTGAAAGAAATCACACTTGGGATCTCATTCATTTACCTGAAGGTAAGAACAATATTGGTGTTAAATGGGTTTATATGACTAAGTTGAATGCAGATGGTCAAGTTGAACAATACAAGGCAAGACTTGTAGCTCAGGGGTATAGTCAGCAACCCGATATTGATTACAATGAAACCTTTGCTCCTGTAGAAAGGATTGACATAGTGATGATGGTCTTAGCTATTGCAACTCATAATAGATGGATCATGCATCAGATGGACGTCAAGTTTGCATTCTTGAATGGATATTTGGAAGAAGAGGTTTATGTAAGACAACCTTCGGGTTATGAGATTGATAAGCATAGAGATAAAGTTTATAAGTTGAGGAAAGCCTTGTATGGATTGAAGCAGGCATCCAGAGTTTGGTATAGCAGGATTAATGAATACCTGATCAATGTTGGATTCAGTAGAAGTCCAAGTGAACCAACTCTGTATACAAAGATAGACCAGAAAGGTAAAATTTTGATTGTCTGTTTGTATGTGAATGACCTGATTTTTACTGGAGATCTATCTGTAGATGATTTTAAAAATACCATGAAAACAGAGTTTGAGATGATTGATTTAGGTTTGATGAAATTTTTTCTTGGAATTGAAGTGGATCAATATGATGATGGCATTTTCATTTGTCAAACTAACTATGCAAGTGAAGTGCTGAAAAGGTTTAGAATGTGGAATTGCAAGCCAACTGCAACACCAATGGAAACTAGTATTAAACTGAGCAAGTATGATGAAGGATCATATGTTGATCAAACCCTGTATAAGAGGCTAGTTGGAACCCTTATGTACTTAACAACAACTAGACCTGACATTATGTTTGCTGTGAGTTTGATTTCTTGATTCATGGAGACTCCGAAGAGTACTCATTGGCAAGAAGGAAAGAGGATCTTGAGATATGTTGCTGGAACAACTATTTTTGGTATCCGATACACATCAAGCTTAAACTTTGAGCTGATTGGATATACTGATAGTGATTTTGCAGGTTCCATTGATGATAGGAAAAACACATCTGGGTATGTTTTCAATGTTGGATCTGGAGCAGTGGCATGGGCATCAAATAAACAACCCATTGTGACTCTATCTTCCACTGAGGCAGAGTATGTTCCAACAAGCTGCATGTCAAGTTGTATGGATGAGAAGGGTCTTGAATGAATTGTTGCATGACCAGAACGATGCAACTCAACATGTCTGTGACAATAAATCTGCCATTGCACTGTCAAGGAATCATGTCTTTCACAAATAGAGTAAGCACATTGATACAAGGTATCATTTCATTCGTGAACTGATAAATGGAAAAGAAATTTATGTTCAGTTCTGCAGTTCTGAAGAACAATTTGTAGACATATTTACAAAGCCTTTGGGAAATGAACTGTTTAGAATCCATAGAAGAAACATTGGGGTCTGTAAGTTGTAATACATTGTTTACAACAATTTTGTTTTACATGTTTTATTTTGTTTTTTGTTCTGAAATGATTAAGAGGGAGTATGTCAGAGATTAATCATTTCACCGCCTGGATAGCGGTGGATCGGTGGCCGTCTCAACTCTTCAAGACTCGAAGATTTAATTACTCTAAACGGTGGCCACCTTAACCATTCAAGGCAACCGAATTTTAACACTGCCTTGATTAAAATTCTTTAGAAGATCGAAGGGGCAATTTTCTGTGTTTAAATACCAGAGTCGAAATTGTAATCCAAAAAAGACAGCTCGAAAGCATTTCTTGAATTGAATTGGTTATTCTGTGTTTGGAGGTTTGCTCTACGTATATATATTTTGTTTTTTTCATTGAGTTTGTAAACTCATTTTATTTCTTGACAAAAATTTGTTTTTGAACAAACGCAGTAATTTCTTGTTTTTACCGATTGGAAATCCGGTTTTACATTTATCCTAAAATTATTTGTTGGAGCATATATGATTTGGAAAATCATTTTAATTTGTTATTTCGCATTTCGGAGTTCACTTATTAAGTGTGCATGGAGTTCCTTTGCTTTACCAAACGCCAAAACTCAAAATTGTTGGGCGCACACCCTATTTGCATTTCGCGATTCGGCAGTCATAGTGTCATTTTGTTTTTGTATGTCGAGTGTTAGCAAACTCCGAACTCCACTATGCTTAGCCCCACAGTTTAATCGCATTTCACGATTTTGACAATCAACGTGTGTTATGAGTTCGACGTTTGTAATCGCCGAAACCTGAATGTCGATTGACCTTGGTTTTTTACATTTGCTATCAAAGCTAGCAGTCTATCTGGCAATTGCTTAATTCATTGCAGATTATTCATGTTAGTGCCAAAAATTTTATTCTCATATTTTTTATGCATGAAGGTTTATTTAATTTCTGTCAACTTTTATAAATGGCTGCGTCTGGTAGTAGTTCTTCTCAGATTCAGGTTCTTGTTCTGAGTGAGAAGTCATATGATTCCTGGTACATTCGGATGAGGATGATTCTTCATTCTCAGGATTTGTGGACTTATGTTATTGATGGCTATCCCGAGCCAGTTGATGCTGCAACAAAATTGGCTCTGTCTAATGCTGACCATGTTTTACTGAAGGAAAATAGGAAGAAGGATAATAAAGCTCTTGGATTAATCCAGCAAGGATTAAATGAATCCATTTTTTATGAAGATTGCTAGTGCTGCATCTTCGAGGATGGCTTGGGACATTCTTGAAATCTATTATCAAGAGGTGTCCAAGGTGAAGACAGTCAAGTTGCAGAACTTGAGAAGGGACTTCGAAAATCTGAAGATGAAGGATAATGAAAGTGTTGATACGTTCATGACTCAAGTAATGAGTGTTGTGAACTAGCTTAGGCAGTATGGAGATGATGTTGAGAATAAAAGAGTTATTGAGAAAGTGCTGAGAAGTTTGCCCAAGACTTTTGAGCCTGTTGTTGTTCCCATAGAGGAATTTAAATATTTAAGTTTAATGCAAATTGATGAGTTAACTAGTTCTCTTGTTGCTCATGAATCTAGGATATCTAGATATGAAGAAGGATCATTGGAGCATGCTTTCAAATCCCAACTGCATGTTACCAGAGGAAGAAGCAGAGGAAGGTTTCATACTCGTGGAAGAGGAGGTCGATTTTCTAGCCCAAGGGACAACAGAGTTGAATCAGAGTCTGAGCAGAAGCCCCAGCATAATCCTCCTAATTTAAGAGGGAGCAGCAACAAACCTTGGCAACAAGAAAATCAGAGGCATGATAAAACTAAAGTGCAATGTTATTATTGTAAGAAGTTTGGGAATTTTGCTAACAAATGTTGGAAGAAACAGACAGATGCTGAAAAGCACTCTGCACATATCACAAATGAGTCTGAGGATCATCAAAATCTGTGTTTTTGACCTGTAACGTCACTCAAGAATGTGCAAATGATATTTGGTTTTTGATAGTGGTTGTAGTAACCACATGACTGGTAATAAAGACTTATTTTCTTCCATTGATACTAGTATTCAGTCTGAAGTCAAACTGGGAAATGATTGTAAGGTTACAGTCAATGGTAAAGGTATAGTTCCAGTTTACACTAAGAACAATTAGAGAAGAAATATTGATGATGTTTATTTTGTGCCTGGTCTAAAATGCAATCTTATTAGTGTTGGAGAAATGATGGAGAAAAGGTACAGAGTGTTCTTCAAGAACAAGGTATGTACAATCTATGATAAATTTCCCAGCAAACAGTTGATTGCAAGAGTAGAGATGACCAAGAATAGAATGTTTCCACTTGTTATGCGAAATGATTTGAGTGGTTCTTTGAATGCTTATAAAGTAGGAAGTCTAGATGAATCTTGGTTATGGCATTTGAGATATGGTCATTTACATTTTGGTGGTTTAGATTTGTTACAGAAGAAATAGATGGTGAAGGGGTTACCTTGTATTCAACAACCTGCAAGCTCTTGTGAGAGTTGCATACTTGGAAAACATCACAGAGAGAAATTTGTTTCAGGTGTTTCCTACAAAGCAAAATCTCCTTTGGAAATTGTCCACACAGATTTATGTGGACCTATGCAAACACCTTCTTTAACTGGTTGTGTTTATTTTATGACTTTCATTGATGATTTCAGTAGGAAGACTTGATTGTATTTGTTGAAACAGAAGTCTGAAGCCTTTGATGTTTTTAAGAAATTTAAGTCTATGGTTGAGAATTAGAGTGGTCGAACCATTAATATCCTCAGGTTTGACAGAGGAGGTGAGTATAAATTGAATGAATTCATTGAATTTTGTGGTCTTCATGGAATTAAAAGGCATTTTACTGCTTGATATACTCCATAGCAGAATGGAGTGGCTGAAAGGAAGAATCGAACCATTATGGATATGGCTCGAAGCATGTTGAAAGAGAAGCATCTTTCAAATGAATATTGGGGAGATGTGGTTCTTTGCTCTGTTTTTATCTTGAATAGAAGTCCGACCAAGACCGTGAGGGATCATGTAACTCAGGAAGCTTGGGATGGTAAGCCTTGCAATGTTTCTCATTTTAGAATTTTTGGATGTGTTGCATTTGCGCATGTACCTGCAGAAATGAGGAGGAAGTTGGATGACATAAGAGAGAGATTTATCTTTGTTGGATACAATGAAGAGTCTAGGGCATATAAACTCTACAATCCCATCACCCAAAAATATGTAATCAGTAGAGATGTTCAATTTAAAGAAGTTGAGCATGGGATGGAAGTATTGACAAATCAATTTCAGAGGGATTTGTGTTACCCTGTGAAGATGATGATGGAGCTGAGCAAGCTGAAGGAGATTTTTCTACTAACCATGTTTTATTTACTACCAATTCACATCCTTCCAGAGATAGGGGCATTCTATTCAATTTGAGCATTCTCCCTCCAATCTCTAGGATCATTTCCTTCGATTTGAATAGTTTAGTTAGGCATCATTTTCCTTCATCTACACCCTTCCAAATAAGGGTTGAAACTTATTAATTCAATATTATCGATGTATAACATATGAAGGAGCCTCCACTAGAATTTTATCCTCCTTGTCTTGGAAATATATGGGTTCTCCCAAGTTTGTGTTAGCTACTAGTCATCCGTTAACTTTTGATAGAAGACTTGGTGAACATTTGGGGATTCTTCCTTAGTTTCCTATCATGTTAGGTAGGAATAATATCTTATTCGATATTATAGTTGTGGAAAACCCATTGGGATTTAATATGCTCCTTGGGAATTATTATGTATATGCATGAATGTTGTGGTGTCTACACTCTTTCATGTGATGCATTTTCCTCACAATGGAAGCATTGTCACTATTGATCAACTTGCATTTGACAATCACCATCCTTATTTTAATTTATACCATGTTACCTCATTATGTGTTCCTATTATTTGGGTGGAATTCACCCCACCATGGGTGAATTATGTGGCATCATATCCTAGGTGTTTAATTGCTTCTAAGAAGGAGCTTTTTCTCTCATGTTTTCCTTCTCAAGACTTGGTCCCAACAAATCACTCATGCTTCTGAGAAGGAACCTTTGCACTCATGTCTACCTTCTTGGGACATGGTCCCAATAATTGATCTAGTCATTTTTATTGAGAAGTATCTTTTTCTACCTTCTCAATCCATGGTCTCAATAATTGATCAAGTGATTTATCCAATGGGAGAAATGGATCCTTTTCTTCCCTCTATTGGCCCAAGCAAATGTTCTAGTGTATGTTCTTTTCAAGATAATGTTCTTCTTTAGATGAAGCGCTCTAGGATGCTATGTTCAATTTTAACATTTCATTGAATTATTTTTATTTCATCCTTTTCAAATACCATCTCCCTATATTAGAATCATATGCAATCAAATCCATCCTCAATTTATCTTTTGAGTTTGATCTTACTATTTGTGGATCCTTATATTTTGGAAGTTTTGAGTCTTTATACTCTATCAATGAGTTGCAAATTGGTCTTTCTTCTAAGTTTGATTTCTCTAGTCATAGATCTTCATATTTTTATTTCTAAGTTTGATTTATCTAGTCAGATCCTCAAGTTTATCTTCTGATCTTGGTCTCTATGTTTGTAGATCCTCAAATATTAGTGTTTCTAAGTTTGATCTATTTTATAGATCCTTAGAAACTTGTAACATTGGGTATGTTCTTGTACACTATATATGTGATTTTAGATTGATCTTCCTTTTGAGTCTGATCGTACTATTTGTAGGTCCTTAGGCCTTGGAATTCTTGAGTCATTTCTCATAGACCCTGCCATGGTAATGAAATATTGTTGAAGGTATCAAGGTAAAATACACCCCTATCCAAATAACTCTTATTAGATCATTATTTTTGGATTTTTTTTATTATATATGATTGTGTTATTGTTTTTTCTTGTGTATAGGAATTTGAGCTACATTATTGGTTGCTTAGGGATCATGCTTTATACATTTTTTGACCCAATCAAGTATATTTTGAAGCTTGCATATAGGTTTAGTTTACCCCTTTGTTTTGATGTATTTAAATTTATTTCCAATTGAATATGTCGTATGGTCAACCATGTTGGATATTGGTGTATAATCCTTTTATTTTTGTAGTTTTCACTACTCCAATATAAGAGCTTTCCTATGATGGGTTTCCCTACTCTAGCACCTTTTCACCATCTGACACCCATCCAATTATTTTATGATAGGACTGGAAGCCGTTGTATTCTGAGATTGCTATAAATCCCTATTTATAATCCTCATTTTAGCAATGTGTAATTAAATACAATGTATGAGAGCCCAATCAGTAAACACATGTAAGAGGGGTTGGTGGGAAAAGTCACATCCCATAGTTACGAGATCATGGGGGATGAGTACAATCAACCTTGGAAAATTTGAGTCAACTTTCATGGGTGAAAGGGAAATTTGAATGGCCATTGTGGACAATTTTTGCATGCAGTTTTTGAAGCAAAAAGGGAGGAGTGGAGAGCATTGGAGCTTGAAGGTATCCATAGTAGGTGTTGTGGGAAGCTTGTTGGAGCTCTTTTTGCATGAATAAGTGGGTTCTTAGGTTTGTAGAGAGGGAGATTTACGTGTGACAGATTTCCCCTTGAACAATGGATTGTTCCATCATCTTTCTTGGGGCAGATAGAATCCATGAAGTCCTCAACAATAGAGATATGTATCCTGTTAAGCCATAAATAGTGACTCATTACCCCTTAATTGGGGCATATTACAGTAGTAATGTTATTTTATTTATGTCGGCTTGAGTCCATTAGTTGTAATTGTACCTCTTAGTCTCATATACATACCAAGGAGACATTTTCATTTGGAATCATCTTGTATTTGGACATTTATGTGGGGTATAAGGAGGTTGCCCCCTCGAAGAGGCTTATTACCTGAAATTATCTCTTTTTCAAGGCGTTGAGTACTTATTCTGAGGTTTTTCTATGCTATATTGATATTTGGTTCTTAACATATGGCATTAGAGCTCAAGGTCTTGGGGTTTCGTTGCTACATCTAAGACACCTTGGATTTTTCACTATAAATTTTTTTCTACAATGTTTCAGAAGAAACCCTTTGGAGGATATTTATCAAATGGATCAAGGTACGTTGGGTTAAAATTTCATCTCCTAAGGCCTTATACTTTAGGAGATACAGTCTGTGTCAGATAGGATTCTGGAATCATCCTGAATTGAGTCATCGCGACATTTTCACCATAAAAAAATTTCTGTAATGTTTCAGACCCTGAAATCTGGAGAATATTCACATAAATTATTAAGATATCTTTGATAAAAATTTCATCTTCTGGGTCATCTTACATTTGTAGATACACCCTGTGGAAGATAGGGTATTTGACTAGTCCTACTGAATAGTCTCAAGAAGGTGTTCTGGGTAAAACAATCATAAATTCTTTCTAGAGTTTCCAATTTGAGTGAGACTAGTTGCATTGGATATCGTATAGTTTGTAGTATTTCTGGTACAAGTTTCATAATTTTATACCAATTATTTTGTGTGGGGCATGCTATACAAGTGATATCTCCTAGAAAGGCCAAAAATCATCAAGCTGTGGGGAAGTTACCATAAGTTATACTTGGCACATCTAATTTTGATCAGACCCATGGCATTGCGGAGAAGAAATACCAGAGAACTACAAAAAAGAAAATTTCATACCCAGAAGGGCCGAAATTTTGGAGATACAATAAAAGAAAGATTGTCTAGCAGAACCACCTCATAATCAAGGTTTAAAGTGATACTTGGCCAACATGCCACCAAAGAAGCCTCCAGACAATCCTACTTGGACTCTTGATGAAGGTGAAGAAATGCGTAGGGACATAAATGATTTACAAAAGAAGACAATAACAAAATATGAACTACAAGAGATGATGGATTCAACGGATGCTAAGTTGGAGGCAATAAATGCTAAGATGGATGGTTTAAAAGGGGATATCATGGAAGGATTGAAAAATTTCCTAATAGAGAGGACACTTGAAAGTGAAAATGTATCCCATGAAATTCATGATGAGGAAACAGGGAAGATGAATCAAGAATGGAAAAACTCTAACTTTGGGTTGAAGACCAACCACTTTCTTAAGATCGATATGAGGAAGTTTGATGGAAAGGACCCAATCACATGGATACTTCAGATGGAGCAATTCTTTGATCTACATAATGTGCCACATACACAAAGGTATAGATTGCTTCTTTATATTTAGAACCCAATCAATTTGTGTGCTATCGATGGCTTTGTTTTCGCAAATCACTCGTCACTTGGACAATTTTCACGGAAGAAATGATAACACACTATGAGGATACAAGGAGCAATACCTTCTTTAGCCAATTGATAAATCTCAAGCAAAAGGGTTAAGTTACAGAGCACATTGAAAACTTCCAAAGATTGAATATAAAGGTAACAAATATTCCAGATGAGCACTTTATTGATGTATTCATAGGAACTTTAAGGGATAACATTCAACATGAGGTTCGTCTTTGGGAACTCAAATCATTGCAGAATGCATTTAGGGTGGAAAGAAATGTTGAAAGTAAAAATATGGCTATGGCTACTAGAAGGACCACTCCTAACATCTATTGAGAGAATAATGTTCCTTCTTCTAAAACACCTCAACTTACCATGTTGACACCTCAACAATTGGAGGAAAGAAAAGAAAAAGGTTTATGCTTTAATTATGACAACAAGTATAGTAAGGGACATAAGTGTGGTGAGAAGAAATTATTCTACATAGATTGGGAAGAGGAAGAAGAACAAGAACAAGAACCATATCAAGATGAAAATGTAGACGCGATTTCTTCTGAAGAGTTGATTCCCATGATATCGTTTAATGCATTGGCTAGAATTATCACTCCTCAAACCCTCAAGATCGAAGGATATATCAAAAAGAAAAAGGTAATAGTCCTAATTGATTCTGGTAGTACTCATAATTTCATTCACTATAAATTAGCCAAAGCTCTCAATTGCTTTGTATATCCAGCACCAGAGTTTCAAGTAATGATTGTATATGGAGGACCTATCAATTGCTCAGGAAAATGCAATAAGATAAATCTTACTATGGGGGAATATGTAATGAATAGTCCAATGATTTCTATACCCATGGGTGGTTTTGATGTCGTCATAGGAATCCAATGGTTACAATCATTAGGAACAATGGCTTTTAATTTTAAAGAATTTTTTATGAAATTTTTATTGGAAGGAAAAGAAATTGAGTTAAGAGGTATCATAGGGAAACTCAGTAAGGTGATAAGCTCCAATGGCATGACAAAATTATTGAAAAAGGGGCATCAAGGTGTAATTGCACAACTATGCTCACTAGATTTTCAAACATCTAAGCCATCTATTTCCCTAGATCTCCAAGGGATCATTGATAATCATTCCAAAGTATTTGAATTTATTCCCAAAGGTCTTCCACCCACTCGAAATCATGATCATGATATTCAACTAATTCCTGGGAGTATTCCTCCTAACATCAGGCCATACATATACCCTTATTCACGGAAGAGTGAAATTGAGCGCATGGTTGAAGAAATGTTAGAGGCTGGCATTATTATACCTAGTCAAATTTCTTGCTCTACACCGGTGGTAATGGTATTCAAAAAAGATGGCTCATGGCGTATGCGTCCAGATTATAGAGAGCTCAACAAGATCACTATTAAATATAAGTTTCTCATTCCCGTCATTGATGAATTTTTATATGAACTACATGGAGCAATTTATTTTACAAAGTTGGATCTTCGTTCAGGGTATCATCAGATTAG
>JASDQU010334793.1:0-12691 GCA_032191745.1 Picea mariana
TCTCATCCCATGAGGGCCATGCTCAAAAGCTACACCATAAGGGGACCAATTATGTGAGGTACAAAATGTTATGTAATGCAAGATTGGTCTTTACTCAAGATTGAATTCTACGGTAAGACTTATATAATCTCTTGGTTGTTGATGACCACAACCAAGGATCGATCCACTCATAGTGAATCTTCAATATTGGAGGTTTCTTCAGTGTTAAGAATTTTTTTGAAGAATGGTTATGCTTGCTAGAATGTTGGCAAGGATGGAGATCAAAACATTGATTCTACATGTGACCAACTTCATTACAATGTTGGCACTTTAGATTATGATGTTGAACTTGAATAGGTGAAGTTGAAACTTCTTGAAGGAATCCAACACTTTGGAACTTGATTGGTTTTGAATAATTACGAAAATGAAAGGTAACTTCCTTGTCATATCTAAGTCTGATGCAGGAGCTTCACCAATGTCAAGCAAGCGTGGGGCAAGTGCCAACACATTTAGACACATATAAATTGTTTAAAAAAAATTTGAAGATAGATGCGCCAAATATAAATGTAACAGTTAAGGAAAGGCGTACTTATATATTGTAAAGGACCTTGTGCGATTCGCTCTCATCCATAGTAGGTAGAAGGCATTTATGTTAGTAGGTAGCTTTGAATTCTCAGAGTTGACAGTTTTAGGAGTGGAGGGAAAATGGATATAGACACCCTCATTGTGTAATTGTAATATAGATGGAGGATGCCAATTGAGATTAGAGTAGTGAAGAACATTACCAAAGAGGAAGAAAAGAGAGCATACAGAGCTGGAACAGAGAAACTATAATTGAAAAACACCCATGTACAAAGATTAAGTTAATAGAAGAAGTGTTAATTCAGATTCATGGCATTGTAGTTGTTTCTTGTATGTGTATGTTGAATGGTATGTTCATAATTTTACTCTTTCCGTTATACATTTGCTTTTTTATGTTGTGTAAGGATGATTTCTTGTTAAATGCTTGAAGTCTGAGAGAGCAAGAGTTAGGAAATGAGTTTCAATTGTTTCTCTATCTGAGCGAGGGTTCTTGCAAGGAGTGCAGTTGAATTGCCCGCAAGGAGTGCGTTGATAGAAGGGTTCAGAGTTCTTATCTCTGAAGGCTCAGATAAGTTAACTTTTGTTCTCATTTTCCTCAAAGGTGCAGTTAGGCACAGGAGTCATGCAATGTGTGCACAGACCAAGATTGAATCCAGGGTTTGAAACCTGAGAAGCTATTGAAGAATTGTCACTGCAAGGAGTGCGCGGAGTCGAAGGTGTTCAACACCGGAATCTTTGAAGGTTTGCTGCAAAGGGTGTCTGCAGGAGGTTCTTGAGAGGCTGGAAGTCATGGAAGACCCCCAAAGGATTCGAACCTGCTAAGTCGTCGAAGGGAAGAGACAAATGATCAAAATTATTTGTAGAGGATTAACGAAACCTTACCAACCGTCCGATTTGATAGAGAAGCAAGGAGGTTATAGTTGTTATGATAGTTTCAAGCTTAGGAGATTGTGAGCCGTTGGATCCTCACCTAGTTACCCATCAGCCATAGGATCTGACTGGGGTTGCATGAGGGTTAAACTCTTGCAGGCAGGGTGTAGGTCCTGAAAAGGCATCGGGATATCGGAGTTCGGAATATCGGAAGTCTAGAGGACAGGAGATCGAGTCACTTCATAGTAGAAACTCCGATCTTGATCTGGACCATCCATCTGTTGGGGCACATGGCAAAGATCAAGCACCCATCAGTATTTCATCTACCGGGGTTTTAAGTTGATAGAGAAACTACAACATCGTGGAATCGCAAGTCGTGAAATCCCGAGACTGAATCAGGATCGTCCGTTAGTTGAGATAAGTGGCGATAATTAAGGACCCATCGACATTTCACATGTCGGATTTTTGGGGTTTATGAGGATAGGAGGACATCAACATTCGACTTCACAAAATCGCAAATGATCGAGGACCATCCATCGGTTGGGACACGTGGTAGAGATCGGAAGCCATTGGCATTTCGGGATTAGGCGTTTCACGAATCCTGAAGACAGGAAGCACACACACTTCGGAACCGTGAATTCCAAAATCCTGATAAGGTGGAAAGCTTCAGTGTGGGGCCGGATGACGTCATCTCAGCATATAAGAGGTCGGGAATCCGAACTTTGGGGGTTTCGAGGGAAAGGACCCATAATCATTTTAGTTCTCGAAACCGTGAAGTGATGAGGACCGTCCATCTCTAGGGGATGCATGGAAACAATCTAGGTCTTCAAAGGAAAATCCCAAAAGGGATACCATTTCAGGAAATCGGGATTCGGAGGATCAGGAATCCTTAGGACAAAGGGGTCCATGCATTTCGGCATTCGAAAGCCCGAAATCATGAAAGACTTAGGAATTTGATCATATGGAATAGCGGTCACATGGACCAAAAGGTAGCCATGGAGACTAACCGTTGTTGAATCCGTTCTGGCATTTCGGGATATCAAATATCGGGGGATCGAGAAGATTGAGGTTCTTGACAATAGGGATCACGAATCCCCGAAACCCAAAATTTCGGTCAGGAAGAGACCAGGTATATACAGAAGCTATGACAGGAAAAAAGGAAGGACCTGTGAATTGGGTTTTTAACAGAGATTCTAGTGAGGAATCGAAAGAGCCACTTTGGCTCGAAGGTGAAGTTAGAACGATCCGTTAAGACCAGGAGGTCAACGCAGAGGCTTTGCGAGGCAGAGGGTGTGTCTGCGTTAGGTTTGGTATCAGAGAATAGAAAGGGTTCTTTGCTTTCTGTGGCAAGGAAAAGGAAAATTTAACATGCCACCAAGAAGAAGGGACATGCAAACACCCGATCCGCCAAAGGAAAGAGAAATACCAAGAAGAAGAGGTAGGCAAATGCCTAACCTAGCCATGGCAAGAGAAATGTGTGATTTACACGCCAGACTTGAGGACATGGAGACAGCATAGAGACACACAGTCGGTATTGGGGATCTTAGTGATTCCAAAAGTGAAAATGAAGTTGAACATGAAGAAGAAGAAATTTCAGCAGAAGATGCTGCAAATGAACGCTTGATTAGAGATATCACAAGGATGGGTGCCAGGGAAAAAATGGACATCCCAGTTTATGAAGGAAACCTGGACACTGAAGAGATTCTAGACTGGATTAGAGCTCTGGACACTTATTTTGACTATGAAGATGTCAAGGAAGACAAGAAGGTCAAACATGTTGTCACAAGATTGAAAGGAGATGCAACATTGTGGTGGGATGAACTACAAGCTGACAGACGCTGCAAAGGCAAGTAGAAAATCAAGATTTGGGATAGGATGATTGTGAAGATGAAGGCAAAATTCATCCCCAGAGATTATCAAATTACTCTGTTCAGGAGAATGAAAAACCTGAGACAGAAGCTTATGACAGTGAAAGAATACACTGAAGATTTCTAGAATATGCACATCAGGGCAGGTCATCAGAAAAGCGATGATGAAAAGGTTTTCAGGTACATGAATGGCCTGAGATATGACATTCAGGATGAGATGAGCATAGTAACCATCCGAATGGTGGAAGATGCTTATCAGATGGCTCTAAAGGCTGAAGAGAAGCTGAACCGAAAGCAAGGTCAAAGAGGCCGAGGCAGAAGTCAAGCCAGGGGCAAATCAGTTGTCAAAGATAAAAAATAGAAACCCAAGGAGGACTGGAAGAAACCTCAAGCTTGAACTCAAAGAGGTGGAACCTCATAGTGAGGGAAATATGCTGAACAGAGAGGGCAGCATACTGAACAAAGAGGAGATTATGCTAATAATAATATTTTTCCTCGTACTATAGGTAGTGGAAGAGGAAGAGGTGGAGTAATAAAATGCTTCACATGTGGAAAGAATGGACACAAATCTTATGAATGTCTAGATAAGAAGAAAGAGAGTGGAGAGACTCACATCGCCGAAGCACAGAGGCCAAATGTTGAGGCAGAGGATGCTGAAGGTGGAAGATTGTTGATGATGTAAAAAGTTATCTTAGCACCAAAAAAGGAGGTGGAGAGTTCAGTACAAAGAAACAGACTTTTCCGTACTTCTTGCAAAACCAAATATAGGGTATGCAAGGTCATTGTGGACAGTGGCAGCATGGATAATCTCATTTCAACGGAGATGGTAGAAAAGATGGAGCTGGAGACAATTGAACATTCAAGTCCATATAGAGTTTCATGGCTACAAAAAGGACATCAGGTAAATATCACTAAACAATGTTTAGTTGAATTTAAGATAGAAGGATATAATGATAAGATACTCTGTGATGTTATTCCCATGGATGTTTGTCATTTATTACTGGGTAGACCGTGGAAATATGACAAGAATGTGATTCATGATGGGAGAATGAACACATACACCCTAGAAAAGAATGGGAGAACTCACATGTTGCTTCCAATCAAGGATAAGGAGGTGAAGCCAGAAGTAAGTAACATTGTACTTCTCATGAATGGGAAGGAACTCCTTAACGAGGTCAAGAAGAAGGAGGAACCACAATTCATTGTGGTCAGGAAGCCAATGATTGTTTTAACTAGCACAAGGATAGATGATTTACCAGAAGAGGTTCAGGAACTGCTGGAAGAGTTCGCTGACATAGTAGTGGATGAACTACCTCGTTCATTACCACCAATCAGAAGTGCGATTCATCATATTGATCTCATACCTGGAGCCATTTTACCAAACAAAGCAGTGTACATATTAACGTCGCAGGAGAATGAAGAGGTCAAAAGACAAGTCCAGAATTTGTTGGACAAGGGGTTGGTTAGAGAAAGCTTGATTCCATGTGTTGTTCCAACACTACTTAGTCCAAATAAAGACAAAGGTTGGAGGATGTGTACTAATTCAAGGGAAATTAACAAGATAACCATAAGGTATAGATTTCCATTGCCAAGGATGGATGATCTGATGGATTGCTTAAGTGGAGAATTTTTTTTTTCGAATATTGATTTGAAAAGTGGATATCATCAAATTCGTATGAGGGAAGGTGATGAATGGAAAACAACCTTCAAGACTAACGAAGGGTTGTATGAATGGCGTGTTATGTCGTTTGGTTTAACAAATGCACCAAGTACCTTCATGAGGTTGATGAATGAAGTCCTGAAGGAGTTCATCGGAGAATTTGTCATTGTGTATCTGGATGATATATTGATCTTCAGTAAAACAGAGACAGAGCATCTAAAACACTTAGATACAGTGATGAAGAGATTATAGCAAGAGAAGCTGTTGATAAACATGAAGAAATCCTCATTCATGAAGACAAAACTCATCTATTTGGGCTTTGTTATTTCTGCAGATAAATTGAGGATGGATCTAGATAAGGTGGAGGTGATAAAAAATTGGCCATCACCAAAGAGCATATTTGAGGTGAGAAGTTTTCACGGATTGACTAGTTTCTATTGGAAGTTCATCAGGAATTTTAGTGGAATTAGTGCACTGATGATGGACATAGTGAAGAAAATACAAAAATCTTTTCACTGGACAGAAGAGGCTGAGAAGAGTTTTAATCAGTTGAAGAGGAAAATCACGAAACAACCAATTCTAGTGTTGCCTGATTTCCAAAAGACATTTCAAGTGAAATGCGATGCAAGTGGATTTGCAATAGGGGCAGTCTTAAGTCAAGAAGACAGGCCAATAGCATACTACAGTGAGAAGCTGAATGAAGCGAAGGTTAAGTACTCCACATATGACAAGAAGTTCTATTCTATCATTCAGGCATTGAAGAAGTGGAGACACTATTTGATTCCGAAGGAGTTTGTCTTATACAGTGACAATCATGCACTGCAATTTGTGACTCAACAGGAAAAGTTGAATCAAAGACATGTAAAATGGGTTGAATACATGTAGAACTTTACTTTTTTAACTAAGCATATTTCTGGAACTGCTAACAAGGTTGTTGATGCTTTGAGCAGGAAATTTTTGTTGTTGCAGGAGTTCAGAGTTAAAACACTGGGTTTTGATGACCTCAGGGACATGTACAGAGATGATCCATACTTTAAGAAGGCATATGAAGCAGCTGAGAATCCAATTCTCAGAGATAGAAACCAATGGACAGAATACATAATTCAGGAAGGATTGTTGTTTAAAGGTAATCAACTTTGTATTCCAAAATGCTCCATGAGGGAGAATTTGCTGAAGGAAAAACACAGTGGAGGATTGGTTGGGCACTTTGGTCACGACAAGACATTTGAAAAATTGAATGAGTCATATTTTTGGTCAGGAATGTGAGCAGATGCCAAGAGATTCATGGACAGATGCAGAATTTTCCAGCATTCAAAAGGAAAGAGATAGAATGCAGGATTTTATCAAGAGGTCGTGGGATGCAATCAACATGGATTTCATATTGGGGTTGCCAAGAACACAAAGAGGGCTTGACTCAATCTTTGTGGTGGTGGATAGATTTTCCAAAATGACACACTTTATTCCATGTCAAAAAACCAGTGACACAACTCACATTGCGAATATGTTTTTCAAAGAAGTCATTCGACTTCACGGCTTACCAAGGAGCATAGTTTCGTATCAAGACACTAAATTCGTGGGACACTTCTAGAGAACCTTATGGAAGAAGTTGGGAACTAAATTTTCGTTCAGTTCAGCTTATCATCCTCAGAAGGATGGAGAGACAGAAGTGGTAAATAGGAGTTTAGGAGACTTGTTGAGGAGCTTGGTGACAGAACACCACAGCCAATGGGACAACATATTACCATAGGCAGACTTTGTTTATAATGACTCAGTTAACAGAAGCACGGGACAAAGTCCATTTCAAATTGTTTATGGAATGCAGCCAAGAGGAATTTCTAAGCCGAGGGATTCATAACAGATTGGGACTAGGAGCGCTAGTGCAGAATATTTCACAGAAGCGATGAAAGAACTTCACAACCAGGTGAAGGAGCGTTTACAGAACTCGAGTCAGGAGTATAAGCGAAGGGAAAATCAAAACAGGAGACAACTTTAGTTTGAGGTTGGTGATTTGATTCTGGCACATCTGAGAAAGGAAAGGTTCCCAAAGGGGACATATAACAAACTGAAGATGAAGAAGATCGGACCATGTAAGGTATTGAAGAAATTTGGGGCAAATGCTTATGAGATTGAATTACCCAATGGGATTGGAATTTCTCTAATATTCAATGTCTCAGATTTGTACCCATACAAAACTGGGGAAGCAGGAACAAGTGATGAACAACCAAAGATCCAGTGGAAAAAGCAAATGGTTGTTGCAGAGAAGCCACAGATGGAAAGCATACTAGACAAAAGAATTAGCAAGAAGACCAAAAGAAACCAATACTTTGAATACTTGTTCAAGTGGAAGGGACATCCAGCTGAAGATGCCAGCTGGGAGAATGAAGAAGAGATTCAGAAGCATGGACAGACCATGCGAGAGCTCATGGACAGGAGCCCATAAAAATTTTCAAGCGAGGGAGTATGATGCAGGAGCATCGCCAATGTCAAGTGAGCGTGGGACAAGTGCCAACACATTTAGACACATGATAAATTGTTTAAAAACTTTTTGAAGATAGATGCACCAAATATAAATGTAACAGTTAAGGAGAGGCATACTTATATATTGTAAAGGACCTTGAGCGATCCGCTCTCATCCATAGTAGGTAGAAGGCATTTATGTTAGTAGGTAGCTTTGAATTCTTAGAGTTGACAGTTTTAGGAGTGGAGGGAAATTGGATATAGACACCCTCATTGTGTAACTGTAATATAGACAGAGGATGCCAATTGAGAGTAGAGTAGTGAAGAACATTACCAAAGAGGAAGAAAAGAGAGCATACAGAGCTGGAACAGAGAAACTGTAATTGAAAAACACCCATGTACAAAGATTAAGGTAATAGAAGAAGTCTTAATTCAGATTCATGGTGTTGTAGTTGTTTCTTGTATGCGTATGTTGAATGGTATGTTCATAATTTTACTCTTTCCATTATACATTTTCTTTTCTATGCTGTGTAAGGATGATTTCTTGTTAAATGCTTGAAGTCTGAGAGAGCAAGAGTTAGGAAATGAGTTTCAATTGTTTCTCTATCTGAGTGAGGGTTCTTGCAAGGAGTGCAGTTGAATTGCCCGCAAGGAGTGCGTTGACAGAAGGGTTCAAAGGTCTTATCTCTAAAGGCTTAGATAAGTTAAATTTTGTTCTCATTTTCCTCAAAGGTGCAGTTAGGCACAGGAGTCATGCAATGTGTGCACAGACCAAGCTTGAATCCATGGTTTGAAACCTGAGAAGCTATTGAAGAATTGTCGTTGCAAGAAGTGCGCGGAGTCGAAGGTGTTCAACACTGGAATGTTTGATGGTTTTCCACAAAGGGTGCGTGCAGGAGGTTCTTGAGAGGCTGGAAGTCGTGGAAGACCCCCAAAGGATTTGAACCTGCTAAGTCATCGAAGGGAAGAGACGAATGATCAAAATTCTTTGTAGAGGATTAGCGAAACCTCGCCAACCGTCCGATTTGATAGAGACGCAAGGAGGTTACGGTTTTTACCATAGTTTCAAGCTCAGGAGATTGTGAGCCGTTGGATCCTCACCTAGTTACTCGTCAACCGTAGGATCTAACTGGAGCTGCACGAGGGTTAAACTCTCGCAAGTAGGGTGTAGGTCCTGAAAAGGCATCAGGATATCGGACTTCGGAATATCGGAAGTCTAGAGGATAGGAGATCGGGTCACTTCATAATAGAAACCCTGATCTTGATCTGGACCGTCCATCTGTTGGGGCACGTGGAAGAGATCAAGCACCCATCAGTATTTTGTCTACGGGGTTTTAATTTGACAGAAAAACTACAACATCGGGGAATCACAAGTCACGAAATCCCGAGACTAAATTAGGATCGTTCGTTAGTTGAGATAGGTGGCAATAATCAAGGACCCGTTGGGATTTCACATGTCGTATTTTCGGGGTTCAGGAGGACAGGAGGACATCGGCATTTGACTTCATGAAATCGTGAATGATCGAGGACTGTCCATCGGTTGGGATACATGGTAGAGATCGGAATCCATTGGCATTTCAGGATTCAGCGTTTCGTGAATCCTGAAGACAGGAAGAACACACATTTCGGAACCACAAAGTCTGAAATCCCGATAAGGTGGAAAGCTCCGGTGTGGGGCCGGCTGACGTCATCTCAGCATATAAGAGGTCGGGAATCGGAACTTCAGGGGTTCCAAGGGAAAGGACCCATAAGAATTTTAGTTTCTGAAACCGCAAAGTAACGAGGACCATCCATCTCTAGGGGACACGTGGCAACAATCTAGGTCTTCGAAGGAAAATCCTGAAAGGGAGACCATTTCGGGAAATTGGGATTCGGAGGATCGGGAATCCTGAGGACAAAGGGGTCCATGAGTTTCGACATTCGAAAGCCCGAAATCGCGAAAGACTTAGGACTGTGATCATAAGGAATAGTGGTCACATGGACCAAAAGGTAGCCACAGAGACTAATCGCTGTTGAAGCCATTCTGGCATTTCGGGATATCGGAGATTGGGGGATCGAGAAGATTGAGGTTCTCAACAACATGGATTGTGAATCCCCAAAACCTAAAATTTCGGTCGGGAAGAGACCAGGTATACACAGAAGCTGTGATAGGGAAAAAGGAAGGACCTGTGAATTGGGTTTTTAACAGAGATTCTAGTGAGGAATCGAAAGAGCGACTTCGGCTCGAAGGTGAAGTTAGAACGATCTGTTAAGACTGGGAGGTTAGCGCAGAGGCTTTGCGAGGCAGAGGGTGCATCTGCGTCAAAGTCCTATTCTATTCTTGTTGTAGATGATTTCTTCCCAAGGTTTGATGATGGGCTTGAAAAGAGTATTGTTAACCCGTTGCTTTGAAATCTATGGAAGTGGATTTACTATATGTTGTTGCATTATTGAAAGGTTTTCTTCACTGAAGTCAAAAGAAAACTCTTGAAATATAGGTTCAAAAATAGCTTCATCTTCGTTTTCATCTGGAGTTGTCTTACTGATTTTCTCCTTCACTAACTGTTGATAAAAAACTTCGTCATCATTATCATCATCATCATCATCATCATAGAGAGGGTTGTGTTGAACAAAAACTAGTTCATAACACTTCATTGGTTGTTGATTTTTGAGAACTATCAACTCATCATTCGTTGGGATTGATCTTGAAGAAGTATAACTTTATCTTCTATCACTTGCAAACAACTTATCATTGATTGAAGAGTTACTTTGTTCAATATCATTGTGTTTCCTTCAGTGGTGTTTATTAGAGTGTTCAAAAAATCTAATAATTTGAGATTTCACTCCATTTGAACAGGCTCGCTTGCACTTCTCGTTCACTTGTTATTCACGCTCGCTTGAACTTGCTTCCAGGAAGTTGAGGGTGTCAGATACTACCTAAAATGCAACCAAACTTGTGATTTTACAATGATTCATTGACCAGCACAACAATTGAAAATTGGACTAAAACAGTAGAGGGTGTCGGGTTCAACCGAAAATGCACCTAATAACAAAGTCAACATAAATTTGATATTGACTCTTACAAAGGACTATTGCAAGTTTACAATGAATTTTGATTAAAAAATTGAGTTGATCTTCAAATTTGATGATGCTTTGAGATCTCCTTGAATATAAGCTTGTTGTGTCCATTGCTGCAACGATTTGAGCAATTTCTCATTTGATTGCATTTCCTTCACTTATATGATTTGATTGCTTCAATATGATGCTTGAATGAGTTCTTTGATTTTTCTTGAATAACATGAATTATGCTTGAATTTCCTTTCTTGTTGTGAATTTGTGTGTTGCATTAAATGATATTTGCAATCGATTATGTCAAAACTAGATATAAATATCATAAACCAACCATGAAAATATTCACCACACCACACTATGCAAAGTGTTCCTAATATCCCCTTATTCAATTTCAGGTGGATCTAGAACATTGAGCAAAAAACATCGATTTTATTATAGTATCCTTCTCATGACAAAGCCCAATTACAATTTTGAAGCTTTATTGGGGTCACAATGGTGTATGAATTACAAGCCTTTTGGAAAACACCTATACCAAGCTAAATACACTCTCAAACATTTACCATATAGCCCTTTCATAAAATTTCCCATCGCTTACAATGTGATCAACCATAGTCCAATTTGATTACATGATTGAAAAATAATTCCTTTTAAAATAGCCTCCCCAACTTCTTGTGGAAAAATGTTGGCTTCATCTACTCAATCTACTTCATATCACGTTTGAAATCGTGCTTCTCTCGTCATTAATGGCCATCAAAATCTTCTGATCTCAAGATTTATTCATTACAATCGTGTAACTCCTGAGATGTGCACTGGGGTTTTCTAGAATATGCATGAGCCAGATCTACAAACAAAATGTGCAATGTTCAACTCGCACATGACCTTCACACTATCTAGTGTAGTGAGTGTGGGCTCATTCAATGGTGTCTTCGAGTTTATCTTAGTATGAGATAGAGGCAGTGATCAAGAAGATTTGAGAATGTTGATAATTTTTTTGATTTCTCCTATGTGCTGGTAGTCACTCAGTTAGCACAAAAATCCCTAATTATGCCATTTCTCCATATCCAAATGATGAACATTCAGGCATGTTGTTAAGCCAGAGAATCAATGACTTTCAATCAAAGCTTTTAGTGAACCTTGTGTCCTTGATGCAACTGGTGCTTGGCGTATGGACCCTTAGTGTTGTGGAATGGAAGAGACCCCTTGTGTTGCCTTCATTCAAACTCCAACCAACGAACTATACAGTCCTCCAAACTATCGAAAATGATGGAGAAATAGTATGCAATATTCTCCAATGGCTCGTTTTTTCAACTAGCAATAAGTCAAGAGGTACTACAACATTTTGATCCATATTTCATAGTTCACTTGGCCTTTTGGAATTCATATATTTATGTCTTCCATATGCTTTGGCTCTTGATTCTTGTGTTGTGTAATGGTTTGTGTGACCTACAAGAATCGAGTCTCGACGCTTATAGAAATATGACTAATAAGTCTTGGCTCTCTGGAGACTTCCCATCAATTAATTCACCACCTCGTGGAACTTTATTGGTAGTTCTAGGCAATGAGAAACATCTTTTCCCATCTTCCATGTTCATGAACCGAACGGTCTTCATCAATTGCAGTGCCTACGACATCCCCACATGTTGCAATAGTACCATCCTTTCTCAAAAAAGTTTCAAGATTCAAATTAGAAATGAATCTCTTTGTCTATTTCGATGTGTTCCTCAACAAATTTATTGATCGCTTTAATGTACATAAGAACCAAGGAAAATAGAGAGATCATAAAATGATGTGGAGGACAGGATATTATCGACAACACCAAAGAGAGGAAACCTTGATCTCAGACAGAATAAAATTTGATATGATGATAAATCTGAAGGATTATACTGCCACCTCCATCGTCACTATCAGGATCGAAATATCTATGTATGGTACCGCCCAGAATCTCATTTTCATCATTATTTTCATCAACCATAGCACCACTTGAAAATATCTCTGAAGATCCATGCAACTCAACAAACATGAAGCAACTATTTGAGGAAGCAGCATACAAATCATGAAGGTAAATCCGATCGTTGGCTCTTTATTTCCATTGTACAAAGGATTATAGATATGCAATTTGTCGGTGTAGGTAGTGAGGATACTTTCATTTGGATCACCATTGTGGAGTAGTCAATGTTATCCCCGATTTCTAGGGATAACTAGGAGATCATGTCTCAAGGCCCAC
>JASDQU010334795.1:0-12692 GCA_032191745.1 Picea mariana
TAAAATAAAACAAATGTAGAAACAAAACATAGAAGACACACAATACAAGAGAGACACAGATTTATGTGGTTCACCCGGTGTGGGCTATGTCCACCAGAGAAATTGCCAGGTCCTTCCTTTATTATTATCCAGCAAATGAAGGGATACAACCTACAGCAAAACCCGCTGTAACTTCCTCTTCTTTCTCTCATAGTCTCCTCTCTTAGAATACAATATTCACCACCATCCATAGCCGCGATACATTTCCCTCATAAAAGAGGGTTTCCTTCTAGGGAAAAAAACCCTAACATAATCTCTACCGTTAGATCTGGGACCTTATAATGAACGGTCCAGATTTACAATGAAATTACAATATACTTTTACAAGGCAATTTTTGCTTCGAGGGATTCGCCCCCAAACCCCCATCGGGGGGTAGCGTTGGGGGCCCACTTGCCCTAGACCCCCTAGCTGGGGGGATAGCCCCCCTGGACCCCGCAGAGGGGGTACCCCCCCTCTACACTCCCCCACGTGGAAGAGTGTCCATACTTCTGGGGTGTAAATACTTCATGGGGTATAAACACGACTGAAAGCAAGGACCTCTGAATCAGAAAGATAATCAGACTCCACAACCAACATTTTACTGCTTTCTCGGGGATCCCTGGGTAAAGCTTCTTGAGGTTTTACTTTCAGGATTTTATATTTTTCCAACTTGCTTTTACCTTCTGGTCCTTTAGTCCCTTCTTCCCACAAGGCAAGGTGCAACCCTTAAATGATTGGCCAACCCAATGTCCGAACAAATGTAATGGGATGGATAAGCAGGAAGCAAGATGAAAAGGTGGTAATTAAGACGGGAGCATACGATGAATTTTTAGAAAAACCCCCCATTGGCAACTTAAAACCTATGGGCACAGGCTTACTAGGGAATCCTGTCATTCCCCCCAGACATCGTCAAGTGGACAAGTATAATATCCAAGCATTTGTTAGAAACAGAAGGAATTGAATCCACATATTCAAAGGTTTTGAGGATCAGAGTGACACATACCATGATACCTAGACTCATTACCTCATGGAGAAAGAACCATCTCTAATACAGGACAAGCTGAAGGTGATGAATGTTGTTGTTTCTGACAAAGTGGAGGCGCTGAAAGGGAGAAAATATGGGCCCTCCAGGGCCATGCTCAAGTCGATCTAGCTATCGGTACTCCATGTCTAGGACCTGTGGGCCTCGAGGCATAATCTCCTATCCCTAAAAGTGGGGTTAACAGGTAGGAAGGCATAAGTTTGGTTGGGTTATATATCTCAGTCTTGGTGGTGTGCTAGAGTTGGACTAGTGCTCTAGCGCTCTGGCTAGGGTTTACATTCCTGAGTTATCTCCTTGTTGAGATAAGTATTGTTTGGATTCTTTATTGTTGGTTTGCTTTAGTGGATGGACCTATTTCATGGTTATTTTGTCTTGGCAAGGATATTATCTATAAGAAGGTTATTGGGTTTTCTCCCCTTGTGTACAAGGGTTTGTCAGGATGTATATGTTATGCTTGGGGGTGGCACGAGTAGGTGCCTATGGTTGGGTGGTGATGGTGCAACATCACAATGGAGAAATGAACATGCAAAAGAAGTTTAAATTGCTATGGTAAATCTAATGTTAATGTAATTAATGAAAATTCAACATGGTTTTAGGGCTTGGTTTCCTTCAGAATAGTCTAATCGCTAGAAGGAAGATCGTGAGATTTACCTTGCCACTGTAGTTTTTCGTTGTACCTTGCCATTGCACAATTTTATTTTGTCAAGCTAGTTGGAGCACCTTGAATTTTTAGGGGTTGTCACTGCTTACCACTATTGTTGGATGGCGCTACAATTTCTGAGGTATGTACTTGCATATGTTAAATTGTATCATTATCTTGAGGGAATTTTGTAGGAGAAGGAAATTTTGTCCAAGCAACAAACCATACATCCAGAGGGATCTCAGATCCAGTGCATTCAGAGGAACAATGCACCCTCTAGGTTTGATTGTTTTTAAATTCCTCTAGTTGTTATGGCACCATTGCGATATTATGTTTTTTTATCTATTGGAGTTATGATCATTATACTAACCACTTAATGCTAGATATGAATTTGTTTATCTACCCTCTAGGATATATTCTTGTTTTCTTTTCTATTCCGAATAGGTTATATTGTTAAATTCCATGGAGGTTGCCATGGAAATGTTGTTGTTCTTGTTTTCTTGTTCCAGGCAGGTTACCTTGAAGGCATGTCACTAGTGATAGCTCTAAGATGGAGCTATAGTGATGGTTGATTAAGGTAACTTATTATATGGTATCTAGTTTGATACATGAAGCAGTCTGACCAGACAAGGAGTTTGTACAGATTGACAGTTTGACCATCTCCTGGTGCATGATTCTATTAGTGTGAGTGAGTAATTGTGTAGGAGACTTTCTCGTTTGCATTATAGAGATCTTCCCGCTCTGTGGAAGATGGTGTCGAATCTTCCAAATATTTGTATGGAGCATGATGGAATCTGCAGAGGTTGTTCTCTTGGCACAAATGTCAAGGGATATTTTATGAGCAGTGAGGCTCCAACACATATCCATAGATGAGCAGAGAATTGACATTTGCACCAAGCCTCTGTCAAGGACAAGCTTGGCAGGAATGAAAATGTTTCCCTTAGGGAGTTTTGATGATTGTAGCATCATGTCAATATTCCAAGATTGATCAAATGGACTTGCTCATGTAGGAATAGGCCTAGATGTAATCTTCGACGAACTGAAGATTCAAGTTGTTGCTAGATCTCCAGGAGGATATCAGGTAGACATTCCAAGATTCATCAGATAAACTTGACCATGTGGGGATGATCCCAGGGTAGTATTTGATGGACTGAAGGCTTGGGACCTTGGTATAGTCTTCGATGGACTGAAGACTCGAAGCCCGATGTAGTATTCGATGGACTATAGTTATGTAGTTCTCGATGGACTGAGGACTCCTCCAATGTGTATGAATTGCATCGGGTATAACACTCACGATGAGGTGAGTGGCCCCTGTTATCGCACAATTTGTACTTTGATAGAAGGGAAAGGTAAATGAAGACAAATTGACGTAATGGGAGACTATCCTATCACTGTCAACTCAATAGGATGTCTCTTTATATTTAGGGTGGTAGGCCTAGGGGAGACATCCCTAGTGACCAGGGGTTTTGAGAAAGGCAAAGGATAAAGGAAAAGAAAAAGGTTCCCTTCTCTCAAGTCACCATCGATCAAAAAGTTCGGCTAAACAACCAATAAAGAGATGATAAAACGAGAAGTGTACCTGCTTGGAACAAAGCAACATGAAACTATATTTACAAGATCACTTGTTGGTTAGTACTTCATATAATCAAAGACTTTCTCAATAAAATAAATTGACTAATATATTGATTAAGTAAACAAAGATGTATAGTAGCAATAATCACAATACAATACTTCACAATTAATGCTTTGAAGAAGCTTCAAAATGAGCAAGAATGATTAATCATCAATATCATAACACCAACATTCATCAGAAGCAAATAACATTATGCATTAGTCAATCTTTTCAATTGCTTAAAGAAAATGTTGCAAATTATGACTATAACTTTAACGAATAATAGTAGCAATAAGGTTAGCATGCCAATCTAAACTAGGGTTATAAGGTGTTAGTAGTTTTTCAAAGATTTGGATGTTTGAAAAATGTGATCAAAGCACACAAGAGAGAGATCTTAGATCAGTGTCTTCATAGGGAAAATGGATTCAAAAAAAGTGGTTGTAAGAATTGAAGGAACATGATGATAGTAGCAGAGCCAAAGACAAGAGGAATTTGATGGATGAAGTGTTGGTAAGCCAAGACTTCAACCACCAAACCCTACGGGAAAACTACTAGTAAGGTGTAGGTAACCCTAGGCCTTAGTAGGTTTTCCTTCTTCTTTAGCTCAAATGACAAAGTAAAATCGCCTAGGATGAAGAAAAAGTGATAGCGTGTTGCAATGGCAATGCCCTAGCAATGGCTTCAACAAAGAAAATGGCTCATTGGCACAATCTAGTAGGTAGATAGAAATTGGAAGAAGGACAACAACATGTGCTTGATACCTAGGGTTTGAACTAGCAATTTTATTAACAAAATGCAAAGTAAAACACCATAACCATTCAAGTAAGAGAAGAATTCCAGAAATTTACTCACATTCACCAAGTATCATCAATGAAAAACCCTAGTTGTAGACTTTCAACCAAGACAAATTCCAATTACACCATAAAAAGCCTTCCTTCAACAAGTACGCACTAGAATTTCAGCCAAAAACCCTAAGAAGGGTGCAAATATCATACCTCACAAAAGTGTGAGGAAAGATAATGAGAAAATGAGAGTTTCAACCCTCAATTTATACAATAGCAATGACCTTTAATTTTCCTTTAGGTCACAAAAGTCCGACATGGACAAATTTACATCAAAATATTGTTTTACGTTAAATGCCATAAATAAAACCCTAAACCAAGAATAAATGATGACATTGTGCCCTTTTAGAGTGACGTTAGGCCCTTTTAGGGAAACGTTGGTCTCCTCGAGCAAAACGTTAGGCCTTATTGGGCCTCAGAAACCTACCACATGTGCCACTTAGCACATAACTACCTCCCAAAACCTCCACAAGCACTGGAAGATGTCATGGGTGATGTCATGGACCTTCCAAGGCCTACATCCTGGTGGAAAGGGAACAACCCCCCTAGGTACGGGTCTGCCAAGCTGCCTCTGGTGGAACGTCCTCCTCTTCTTCGGTGCAAACACTCTGATCTGTCTCTACCCCCTGTTGGGGTATCGATATCCATCTAGTGGGCTTTCAGCCCCATGGAGGTATGAACTAATCATCTCCCCATGTGTACCTATCCATAAGAGTACTTGCCCACCAAGTATGATCATGAAACATCAACAGATGTGCCCTCCATGGGCTCATAAGTCACAGGGATCATAGTAATGTCAATCACATCTAATCATCAAGTTTGTTAAACATGTGCATAAAACCCCTCTTACCCGGACAAGTGCTCAAAGACATTATACTAATCTACAAGCCAAGTTTGGAGGAAACGCCAAGACGTCCTATTGGGATAATTCTCACTAGATGTGGGATTTTTCTGGGAGAGATCAAGTCTAATCCATGTGAGTGGATGAAGTGGCTAAGGGATGTCTGGGCAAGGGGTGCAGTGATAGCAGGGAAATGTATGGCTTAGCTATGGGTGCCTCTGTAGAGGGTGAGCTACACCTATCATGGATGCAAATGTTTCCAAGCCCATTCATGCCTTTTGTCTTTATTTTATTGATTTTTCTTCAAGAATCTATTTAGGGGACACTTCCATGGCATGGTGACCAATGGTGGCAATGTTATCCATGAGCATTTCACGGAGATGAGAAGGTTGTCTCGTGATGAGACCCCCTTTCTCTTGTTTATGCCACCAAGAGACACTACCCTGGCGTGGTGACCAGTTGTTGGTAGTTTCATACTGCTACATGCCCATGGACCTAATAGGTTGGTTCCTGATGAGACCCCTTATCCTCTAATTAGGTCTTGTTTTATTGTTTTTATGGGTCCCTCTGTTTCTTGCTGAGAATATTTTTACTACTTTCTCGAGGATCCTTGGGCGAAGCATCTCAAGGTTTCATTCTTTGGCTTCTATATTTTGCCAACTACTTTTACCCTCTGGGCCTTTAGCCCCTTCTTCCCACAAGGTAAGGTACAACCCTTAAGTATTTGGCCAACCCAATGCCCGGACCAGTGTAAATGGATGTATGAGTGGGAGAAAGATGGAAAGTGGTAAGTATGGTGGGAGTGGACGATGGATTCTCATGAATCCCCCCAGTGGCAACTCAAAACCTATGGGCACAAGCTTACTTGGGCATCCTGTCATTCCCCCCAGATATGGTCAAGTGGATAGGTATAAGATCCAAGCACCCGTTAGAAACAAAAATAATTGAATGCACATATTCAAAGGTTTTGAGGATCAAAGTGACACATACCATGATAACCAGACTCATTACCTCATGGATCAAGATCCA
The DNA here is from genome assembly GCA_032191745.1 of Picea mariana. Lineage (NCBI taxonomy): Eukaryota > Viridiplantae > Streptophyta > Pinopsida > Pinales > Pinaceae > Picea > Picea mariana. Next base: position 6,025 of record JASDQU010334795.1, read on the forward strand.
TTTCTGCTATAGGACCAGGCCAAGGTGAAGGATCTTGATGTTGCTGACAAAGTGGAGGCACTGAAGAATGAAAATATGGGCCCTCCAAGGCCATTATCAAGTCAATTTGGCTCTCGTTACTCCATGTCTAGTACCTGTGGGCCTCGAGACATAATCTCCTTAGTTATCCACAAACTAGGAGATAACATCTAGCTTCAACTCTAGGACATGTGCTCACCCTAGAGCGCATGAGAACCTCATCATATCTTGGCATAACCTGTGACCTTCTTGATCTCAACATAAAGTTGTTAGCAGTCATTTGGGGTGGTGATATCACCCCCAGCTCATATATATAAAAACAAAAGCAAGTATATATACAAATGTGAAAACAAACTATTCTAACATGAAATTCAAATGGTATATACAATGAATGAAAATGCCTACTTACCTGCACTTACCAGTGAAATCAAGTCCCCCCACCTTGGTGGGGCTTGAGGAGGTTCCCGCTAACTAGTAATGGATGCCTTCTTCCTTCCAATGTGTTGTTGGGGAAAAACACCCTATGGACTAGCCAATAGAGTTGAGACTTTGCATACAGATATGACCGAACAGAAATCACTTTCTACCTTCATCCCTAGATTTAAATCCCCTTTTCTTAGTAAATTCATGGAAAGATCAACCTACCTCGTTCTCGACGTTTGATGTCGATCCTCCGTTGTGCTTGATTACTTTTTTGCAATCCTCCTTCCAAAGCTGACCTGCATCCAAGACAAACAACAACTATTCATGCATACTACTTATATACTAACGGGTTAGAAATCCAAACATATACTAATCAAACTATAAACAGTTCATAAATTGGGATGGAAAAATCATTCTCTTTATTACTTAAAATGAGTCAACTTACAAAAGTTGAGACCGACCACTGCTCCTTGAACCTGATCCTGGGCTCCTCTTCTTCTGTCCTTCAACTACTTTGCTTTGAATCTCCTTTGGCACAAGGAAAGGCTAAAGGGTTGGGATAATGGGAATACATAAATGGGTAGAGCTTCTTTGCTATACTTTTCCTCTTCCAAATGGGACCCCTACCCCTTCTTTTATAGGCTAGAAGGATCTAGGTATTTGGACGAACCCTCGGCCATGCATAGCCAGGAGTTTTAGTTAACTCACCTATAGCTTTTTGTTTCGACGAAAACTTTCCTTTTTTCATTCTTTTGTCGGTCCATGTGGGCTGTTTTGGGTCAGCCAGCGTGTACACACATGCAGTAATGGATTAGGGCGCATGGGCCTTTATTCAAGAGGATTTTCAAAGAGTTGTTCAGCAGTGTTTTGGAAAAGAAGGGATATGAGTTGGCCTGATGCCAGGTAAGCATGTGTGGTGCAATTTAGGGTTATAACAGATGCCCCCTAATGTGTGAGGTCAGAAGAGCATCCGATGGTCGAAATACATTACCAATCTTTACTGATGTGCTGAACGATTGAGCCCAAAGATCAGGAACCGAAAGGTGCCATCTGCAAAATAACAAATGTCTCACCGAAGCGAGCATGCCCATGCTCGGGATAAAATACAACCATGGCTACCAATCAAATACATTATAGATCCATGTCAAATAACTATAAAGAGTAGCCATGAACAATACACAGTGGAGCTACATCTCGAAATCAGAAAGATATACATATAGAGTATCCATATTCCAGAAGCTGATTCGACCTGATGGCTGGAGTTGAGATCTTCACATCTCTAGCAACAACTTCAAAATATTCAAAACTTGGGTAGGAGTGTAATATGAGTGTAGGACTGCACTACCCAGAGGTCTTTGATGGCTCGTTGGTCATGTACTTGATAATCTTGATGATTAGACTAAAGGCTTCAATGATTTCAAACAAGGACTTGATTGGATGTTTCAGAATGGTCGGGCATGAGGACAAGAGACATATTGCAGAGGGGCCGACTCAAGCTTGGCGATAAACTTCCCTTGGATAATAGCATGACAAATGATGAGACTCAAGCAGCATGTATGTTAATCATAAGTCTACGAAGCAGGAGGCGATGCAAACTCTCCATATGTTTGGAAAGATAACCAAACGGTGGAGGACACAACTCTATATAGCGAGAAAAAGCTTCCTAAGGTTGTACTACATCCCATAGTCTGATGAACAAATGGACAGATGTGCTTTATCCAAGGGCGACTCATTATGCTGCCAATAAAGAAAATACTTTTCCCTTCCTCTTTTTGGGGTATATTTGATTTTTTTGTTCTTTTCAATAATTGTGGAAAAAGAATAAAGGACTATTACGTTACAAGGGAGGAACGAGTGTTGCAAACATACAAGCTCAAGGCACAAGGACAAGACTGATGTTCTAGTAAAATGATACTTGGGAAAAATCCTCCGGTGGCCAAAGGTGTTTAGATGCAAAAGCAAACTGTCACAAGGCTAGTGTATAAGGTATGCAAATGCAGTTAATAAAACACACAATGGTAACGTCCTTCGATGCAAGTTTAATGAGCCCAGAGAAGGTAAGATCGCTGGTTTTTCATATTTAGAGAGTCTAAAAAAAACATAAAAGGAGACTCCATTGGGATATTTTTTTCGAAGATAGTCTAGTCGGTTCGAAAAAGGATAAACTAGCACCGATTAGACGTCAATTCAAAACCATTTTAACGAGTGTGACAAGGACAAGAACACTCGGCTATTTTTTCATTTTTAAGGAATCTGAAAAAAACTTAACTATGGACTCCATTAGGAATATTCTTCTGGACCAATTTAACGAGTGTGAAATAATAAGGTCACTCGACGATCTTTTCAGTTTTAGGGAGTCTGAAAAGAGCTTAACTATGGACTCCGTGGGGTTTTCTTTTTCGTAAGTTTAGTCCCTCAGGCCCAAAAAAGGGATAAAATTATACCTGAGAGTACTCTTCTATAGAGCTGAAGTTCCATAGAGTATACCTTTGTTCGTACAGTTGACCGTCCGGACCGAAAAAGGGGTAAACTACCACTGGACAGACGTGACTTCAAAATTTTAGTTTAACTAGTGTGAAAGACCACAAGATTGCTCGGAAATCTTTTCATGTTTAGAGGGTCTGAAAAGGGCTTAAAAGGAGACTTGTTTAAGGAACATTCTTCTGGACCAATTGAACGAGTGTGAAGAAACAAGGTCACTCAAAAATATTTTCATCTTTAAGGAGTCTGAAAAGGGCTTAAAGAAGACTCCATAATGGTTACTTTTCTCAGTTAATCTGGACAAGATCGAAAAGCATAAATGCAGTCCCGCCAGATGTTGCTTTAAGATCTCAAAGCGAGCTTGAAAAACAACAAAGTTAGCTCATGATAGACTCTTTGTGGGTTGATGCCTGGCATCTNATGTTGCCAAGGGTTCTGGAGATATTGATAAGTATCGTTTCAGCAATGGTTGCCCTATTACCCTCAGCATAGATCTTGTGTGTAGCTAAGGGATTAGTATGACAAGACCTATCTCCAGTCATAGTCATGGTGAATTCTCCTGCTTCAATTCGGCTTAACTCTGGGAGGAAATATGATATGTGATGAATATCTTCCCAAGGTTTGTCCGGACTAGTCATTGCTTCAATTACTGCTTCGTCAGAGGGCAAGACTAAGTCTAATGAATCGATGTTGGCGAGAGAACCCTAAGGCCAAATAGGCTCTAGAAGTGGATCTAACTCTTGTGCAGGAGTTGGATCAATGTTAGCTGAAGCTTACTGGACTAAAGAGTATGCTACTTCAGCAGCGGACAAGGGCATGGACATACCCGAGTGCCCTGTCTCATCCATCATGGATGATGGGAAAGGAAGTATCCACGGGTCATTGAAGTAAGTCGTGTGGAACGAAGAAACTTGAAAAATCTCAACCTTATGATGATTGGATATAAATTTGATATCACCTTAAGGGGGCGGGTAATCGAAGGTACCCATCAAGGATGGGCACAAACCAACCCCTACGTTAACTACACCTGGTTGAGGATTATCAATCATCGGGACCGTGGATGCCCCCAATGCAGGGTCAGGTCTGGAGAAGACAATTGATCGATGGTCACTATCCAACCCTCATGTGGAAACAACAAGACCCGGAAAACTGTAGCAACCACATCTTGCATGGCATAAGTCCAACTCCTTCCTAACAAGAGATTATAGTCGAGGGGAGCATCGAATACCTCTACTTCGACACACATGGTCTTCCCTCCTAACTGCACGGGGAAAGAAGGAATGACACCATGTGGTCGGAACGAACGACTGTCGAAAGAGGTGAGGAGAGTAGGTGATGGAGACAAAGCGGGCTAGCCAACGACCTTCCAACATGCCAACGACATAACGCATGTAAGGGCACCCTCATCAACCACCATGCAGAAAATATTCTGAGTAAAAATTTTCGTGGGATAAGCCACTACTATCTGAAATGCTACATGGTAAGGAAGACGATGTTTTAAGTTGGTTGTATCCAACATGATTGTACCCGGATTACAAGTCTCGGTAGATCCTAAAGCGGTTAACAAGGATTTCCTCTGAGAAGGGCAGCTTTGGAGGACCTCCAAAGCGGACATCGCACAAGGGGTTTGTGATAAATCTTCCACCACAGAGTAGTTCTAGGCAGCACTTGCGTTTGGGTTATGAGAAGATTTTTTGAATGCGCCTTTGGGAATGTGTGTCATTGTTTCACCCTATGTCTTCTCAATCTGTAGAGGAAGAGATGGGAGTTTAGCTTCTTTACCCTTCTAAGAAGTGCTTGGTTTACTATAGTCATGCGCTCTAGTCAATATAAAAGCATCACCCTTCACCATATACATGTTTGCGGATGCGGGGTTGTTCGCAGGCGGAGGGGGTTCTTGGCTACCCCCTTCTGTGCTTGTAGAGGCTTGGGTTAGATTTTTCCCATGTTGAAATGGATTGGTCAACACAACGGGCTTTTGTTGCGTCACAAACTTTTGGGCTTCTGCAAGTTGGGGACATAGATGGGTCGGGTGGTCTTCCGCGCACAAGTTGCATGGATACCTCACCTTTCATCTCTCAGTGTTGTCCCCATCATCATTATCAGTGGGTTTCTTATCCCACTTACCCTTATTTCATTGTTTTTTCTTTCCTTCAGGCTGTTGGGTGGCCTTTGGATTAGTCGATTGCACTGTGTGTACATCCGACATTTTGGTAGGGGGAGAAACCAAAGTAGTAGTTTGGCTGGATATTGTGTGTTGTATCAACAACTATTGTAATTGCTGCATCAGTATCTCAATGGGATTTGTTTGTGCTGAACAATCAATACCATCAACATGTGGTCCAACTCTCTGTCTAGTTTTATCTAGTATTGAACGTGGCGCATCTGGTAAGATGTTGTATAATAAACTGGACTGAGAATAGATGAGCTCAAACTGTTGAGCCCTCATGATGGCATCTTCTTCGGAGAAAAATCCTGACGTCGCAACGTCTTTGGATAGTTGCGGGACCAAATACTTAAGGAACCACTCAAGAAAGAATGCTGGTGGGACTAGTACTTTAATTAAACTCTTCTGGCATCTCCAGTTTCAGATGTGATCAGAGATATGGTCCGCTGTTGTCTGTTTGAAATTGGCGAGCAACTCTGTGCCAACATTGTATCTCATAGGTAACTGGAAATGGTGCAGGAAAGCCATTGCCAGTTCACCAAAAGAAGAGTATCTTGAGTGATCAAGCTCAATGTACCATTTCGCAGCACTCCCAATGAGAGTACGTTGAAACAATCACAATTGTACGGAGTCATCTTTTAATGAGTTATATGAGCACCAAAGATGGAAGGTAGTCACATGATCTCCTGGATCTTCATTAGGCTTGGCTTCGAACTTTGGAATGTCCAAAGGCAACTTCGCAGGCATAGGAGGCCAACATGGATCGTGACAAATGGGGTCATTCAACAACCTTCTCAAATCTGGCAAGTGTAAAGTCGCCAGGAAAGGTAGTTTGGGTTGCTGCTAATAACCTAGGAAAAAGGGACCTAGAGTTTGACTGGCACCAGGTTGCCAGGAAAAGTTTGGCTGCTGGCCCGGATTCTGGTAGAAACCATGGCCCTGGCCATCGTAAGGATTTTGCATATGTGGAGACATCATCGGCTGATTTCTTAAATAGGACATAGATTGTTGGGCATGCATTGTATTCGAAGGACTTTGGGAAGGGTTACCCCATGCTGGTCCCGTCCTTATAGGCATAGTAGTTTGTCCGGGGTTCCATTGATTGTGGAAAGAAGTACCCCAGATCGACATTCTGGAGGAGGGAATGGATCCTTGCCCTAAATTCCAAGGTCCTGCTAGGTTTTCCCCTTGTGCAAGAATAGTACCCTGCACAGGAGTAGATTGTCCAAAAATGGGGTTGCCCCCAGTCGGGAAAGCGTCTGACGAGAAGGTGTTGTTACCAAACGTTACGTTTCAAGAAAACTATGTCAAACCTACCGGCATACTATGCAAAGGTGGTTCTTGACTCCCCGCTCCAAATAAACTATTGTGTGTAGGTTTCCCGGTGGATTGCTGATGCGAGCCACCGAGTGAAGGGGACGAAGGAGGTATATGACCTCCTCCGTAAGGAAAATCGTTAAAAGGGATAGGAGTGCCCCCCATGTGAACTTGCAGAGGAGTGCTAGAGCTCCCTGCCCCTAGACCCAAAGTCTGTAAAGTGGAGTAGGAAAGTACAGGACTTGTACCCCAACTAGGCATC